>CAUYRH010109851.1:0-15545 GCA_963574655.1 Perodicticus potto
TTTTTTTTTTTTTTTTTTTGAGACAGAGCCTCAAGCTGTCACCCTGGATAGAGTGCCGTGACATCACAGCTCACAGCAACCTCCAATTCCTGGGCTCAAGTGAGTCTCTTGCCTCCACCTCCCAAGTAGCTGGGACTACAGGCGCCCGCCACAACGCCTGGCCATTTTTTGGTTGCAGCCGACATTATTGTTTGGTGGGCCCGGGCTGGATGCAAACCTGCCAGTTCAGGTGTACGTGGCTGGCACCTTAGCCCGTTGAGCCACAGGCACCGAGCCTATTTAATCAAATATTAAAGACACTTGCAAAATGTACAATGCCATTCTCCTATCTGTTTATTTATTGGAAAATAAAGTATTTTTCTAAAAAAAGTTTTATGTTAACATGTGACAGATTTCTTATTCTTTTTAACAAATTAATAACTTTTAAATATCTCAGATGCATCATATGGTAAATAGCAATAGGTATAACATAAATAACTCTGAGGTTCTCAATAATTTTTAAGCATGTAAACAAGTTTTGAAACCAAAAAATTTAAGAACCACAGATTCTACTTGGCAGATATTTCTGTCCTTCCTCTCTGATCCATTCTTCTGATTGTCAGACAATACTGAGAACTTTCAACATTATTACTCCTGGTACAAAAGCCCAGCATCCTACTACTTCATAAGAAAAAGTTCAACAAGTTTACAAATTGGCCCTACCTGATCTAGCAAATCTATTTCTCCATGCTTCCCTACACAAGCCTTCTACATTAGTCAATCCTCTCTTCTAGTCTGCAAGACTTCACCCATGTAGTTATACTCACCTAGAATGACCCACCACCACCATTCACGTCTCTGCTTTCCTCCTCTCTCTCCCTGCCTCCTTCAAGTCATTTAAACCTCACTCATTATTAAGAAACACAGGGCAAAAAGGCAGTGCATTGAACATTACACTTAAAAAGTTTATACTTTAGTGTACAATGAAGAGAAGATTCTTTGAGCAAGGGAAGGTAAATGATTTATACAGAAAGAATTTTTTAAAAGTTTAAACAACCAAAATGTCTTACTTGAACATACCTAAATCTTAAATTCTTCCACACAGGGCGGCGCCTGTGGCTCATTTAGTAGACCGCCAGCCCCATATACCAAAGGTGGCGAGTTCAAACCCGGCCTCGGCCGAACTGCAAAAACAGAAAAATAGCCGGGAGTTGTGGCGGGTGCCTGTAGTCCCAGCTCCTCGGGAGGCTGAGGGAAAAGAATCGCCTAAGCCCAGGAGTTGGAGGTTGCTGTGAGCTGTGTGACGCCACGGCACTCTACTACCCAGGGCAATAAAATGAGACTTTGTCTCTACTAAAAAAAAAAAAAAAAATCTTCCACAGAATGAATGAATGAATGAATGAATAAATAAATAAATAATAAATTCTTCTACAGACTTTAAAGACTAAGGTAGGCAGTACACTGTTACACCAGGAACCGAGGTGGTTGGCACTCTGAAACGTGGCATTTTCCAGAACAAAAATCAACTATAAGAAACACAACTAAAGCAGAAAAGAAACATGATTTCATCTCTTGAATCATAACGCCTTTCTGTATTGGTGAACAAAGACTTCTTCCTAAGAGCCCAATGTAATCATACATGCGTTTTCAAAAAACAAAATTAAAGCACTTTGTAATAGCCTACTGATGCACATATTCACTAATCACTAAGTGTCTGGTTAAAATGACAGAGTAACTTCAAATGGATACAATAGATATGAACATCGTTTAATATGCAGAAGACACTCACATTAAGCCCACTGATTTTGTTTGGGCCTAATAATAAACTACGCTTAACTCATCCTGTACTTACAAATGCCAGAACTCTTAAGCCCAGTGCTACCTGCTCTGTAAAGCCTATATAATTCCTCCCAACCAGAAAAAACAATCTTCCTCTAAACTCAAGTAGTCATGGTTTGTTTCTCCCATGTCAGTTCATTTATTCATTCCACAATTTATTTATTCAGTGTCTAACATGTGTCAGGTACCCTTCTACATTCTGGGGATATAGTAGTAAGTGAAATAAAATTACCAGGATTTATACTCTAGGATAAATAGGCAATGAACAAATAAATGTGTGGTGATACATGCCATAATGAAAAATTAAAGAGCAAGCAGGGCAAGGTGGCTCACGCCTGTAATCCTAGCTCTCTGGGAGACTCACAGGGGTAGACTGCTTGAGCTCATGAGTTCGAGACCAGCTTGAGCAAGAGCGAGACCCCCATCTCTATTAAAAACAGAAAAACTAGCCAGGTGCTATGGTGGGTGCCTGTAGTTCCAGCCACTTGGGAGGCTGAGGTAAGAGGATTGCTCAAACCCCAAACCCAAGAGTTTGAGATTGCTGTGAGCTATGATGCCACAGCACTCTACCCAAGGTGACAGAGTGACTCATCTCAAAAAACAAAGAAAAAAGAAAAATTCAGAGCAGAGTTGAATTTTCTATGATGCTAATGAAACTTAAAGCTCAGGCTCAGCGCCAGTCACGTATACCTGAGCTGGCGGGTTCGAATCCAGCCCGAGCCCGCCAAACAACAATGATGGTTGCAACCAAAAAATGGCTGGGCGTTGTGGAGGATGCCTGTAGTCCCAGCTACTTGGGAGGCAGACCCAAGAGCCTCGCTTGAGCCCAGGAATTGGAGGTTGCTGTGAGCTGTGATGCCATAGTGCTCTGTCCAGGGTGACAGCTTGAGGCTCTGTCTCAAAAAAAAAAAAAAATGAAAGAAAGAAAGAAACTTAAAGCTCGGGCTCCTTTGCCTGCACGGCCTCTCTGAGAGCTGAAAGTTGCTGAGACACACAGAGCATGCTAGGAGGAGCTAGTCCCCAGAAGCATCTCATGTTAGCATTTCTGACTCAGTGCCTAAAGAAATCTCACAAGAAAGAGACCTGACTTTAAGGTTGCAGTATTTTATTGGGATATCTTTTCTCATTCTAAATATTTACTTTCAAACCAAAGTTTTTATTCTAATTTACTTGTTTTCTTAATGATGGCCCCCCCCAAACTGTATAAACTTCAGGTCCCACAAACTCTGGATCCATCCCTAATTTGGATCCCCGAAAATAGCATTTGGAATGCTATTTTATGTACAGAGTAAGGTATGGCCTCATGAAACAGTGACATTTGAGGCTCAGTGCCCGTAGCTCAGTAAGTAGGGTGCTGGCCACATATACAAGGCTGGTGGGTTTGAGCTCGACCTGAACCTGCTAAACAACAATGACAACTGCAACCAAAAACAGCCAGGTGTTGTGGCGGGCACCTGTAGTCCCAACTACCTGGGAGGCTGAGGCAAGAGAATCACTTAAGCCTAAGACTTGGGAGATTGCTGTGAACTGTGACACCAGAGCACTCTACCAAGGGTGACATAGTGACACTCTGTCTCAAAAAAAAAAAAAAGTGACATTTGAGCTGAGAGCTAGGGAAAAGAGGAAGAAGATTCCAGGGCAGACGCAGCAAGTGCAGGCAGAGTATCATGAGCAGAATGGGTTAGACAGAAGAACAGTAGCAGGAGAAATACATAAGAAGAAGTAATACTAGATACTAATAGCAATTAATAATGTCTGAGTATTATGTGTCAGGCACTGTCCTAAGCATCTCCATTTTACAAGAGGGGGAAACTGAGGCACAGAGAGAGGAAGTAACTGACCCAAGGATAAAATCCTACTGAGTGATATAACTAGGCAGCCGGGCTCCAGAATCCTGTTCTGAAATTACTATAATAAGCTACAGAAAGGTAGGTTGAGCAGAGTATGAAGTGCCTAGAAAATCTCTCAGGGCCAAGTAAGAGGTTTTATACGACAGAAATAAGTAAGGCAACAAGGTTCTGGTCTCAAACTATGACAGCTAATAGTAGGTACACATTTTATGTTCCTACAAATACCAAGTTCCAAGCCTTGCCATCTTTGCTACTCTACTCACAGTCCCTGACACCTTTCCTCTCATTACAGCTATTCAATGTCGGATGGTTTTTCAATGTATTCCTGAGAGAACGTACTGTTTATTTTCAATACAAAATAATGTATTAGATGTGCTTTCACAAATAAATACACAGATCAAAGCTTGGAGGTAAGTATCTCCAAAAGATTCTTTAGAGAATCTAAAGAGATCTATTTTAGAGAATCAGATCTATATTAAAGTCAGATAATCTGGGGTCTTATGTGTTTGCTTTAAAGCTTTTTAGAGAAATTACCTGTCTATCTGTTCCACTGCCAACCTTCACCTCAAATAGCTACTGATGCTGGAAAATTCTATCTGAATCAACTTCAAATGATCTTACTGTAGTTTGAAGCCATTACCTCTTGTCTCTCTGGACTTTATCCTCAATGGAAATATAAGCGAGCGTAAGTAACATCAGATAACCATGTTTGAGTTTCCTTTCTACATGCTTCAGCTCTTCATGTTCTTCATCAAAGGAAAATGTTCCAAAAAAGGTTCTCACAAATGCTGACTATAACGGAAGAATTAGTCTTTGATAAACAGAATACCTTGAACGATGCATAATTACCAGTAAGCCAACACATAATTCTCTAAATACATACAAGCTGGTTTCCTGATTTCACTGCCCCACACTTCAGTTTTTCTATCAGCTTTCACAGCAACTTCAAATCTAGACTACCAAATGAATGCTACCTGGAGGCATTCTCAAGTAAAGGGAACAGCTTCCAAACACACACAGACAAAAAACCAGTATCAGTGTTTCCGAAGCATGTTCTTCAAGACACTAGTACTAAGGACAAGCAATAATATTAACGGGGGGGAAAAAAACTCATAAGTTTGGAGTTTGCTAGGTTAGGTAAAGTTTAGCAGGCTTTTTTACCACAGAACTTCTCAGACTTTTACTCATGAAACGGCTTTCCCTCAAGCAACCTGTCCAACCTTTGGAAAATGCCTGGGTATAGACTTTGACAAATATCTATGAACTCCAGTCTAGAAGTAAAACATGGCTTTAAGGGTTCCAACCTTTTAGTAAATTGTCAATACTGGGACTTCTGACAAAAGTTGGATATGAGGAAAGGCATACATTTGGAGAAGGATGTAGTCTGTGAAAAGGTCAGCTGAGACAACGGCAGAAGAAAGTACAAGCAGGAGACCAGGCTGGGAGCTTCTCACAGGGCCCAGGCTAAAGCCACGAGACTACATGAGATACTTCCTAGAAACACATGAACACTACTCCTTAAAAGCCTCTTTAGCCTTTATCGTATCTCTAGCTGTACGATCTCCTGTTTCTTTCTAGAAGTAAATCTAGAAAAATGTAAGGACGTGATGTCTTTAAGGGTAGGAATAACAAATTTAAACTAGAAAACTGTCTAAGATGCATATGAAAATCATATTAAATACTGACTTTGTGATCTAGTACAGAGCTACCTACTTTTTGCCAAGCAAACTCTTTCAAAAGATCAATCTACTAATTATTTGTTCTTGTCTTTTCTGAATCATTCATCTCTTCGAGAATGCAATGAATGCTACAAGACATCTCTACAGAAAAGTAAGAATACATACAACATGACATCTACTAATTTCAGAGCGCCTCAGAGGCCTCCAGAGGTTCAATGAAAGAGCTCTAGATGTCAACTCCTAGGTCCCTAGGTAACCCCAGCTGCAGATACTTCATGACTGCAGGGGGAGGTGGCTGAGGCCTATAATCCCAGCACTCTGGGCCAAGGCAGGAGGATCACTGGAGCTCAGCGAGACCAACCTGAGCAAGATCAAGACCCCATCTCTACTAAGAACAGAAAAAAATTAGCTGGATATGGTGGCATACACCTGCAGTCCCAGCTATTTAGGTGGCTGAGGCAAGAAGATGCCTTGAGCCCCAGAGTTTGAGGTTGCTATGAGTTAGGTTGACACCAGGGCACTCTAGCCTGGGCAACAGAGTCAGACTCTGTCTCACACACACAAAAAAAAGTAGCTATGATTTCTTTATTTGTTTCCTGTATCTAAGTACTTTAAGACTGTAGAGATGAAATAAATGTCTAATTTCCACTGACCTGAAAAAAATAAAGATAACTTATTCTTTGGGTAAAACTTGAGTCATTTATTTAATACCAAAAGCAGAAGGGCAAATTATGGTAATAATACCTTCACAACAAAACAGCTCTGAGAGGCTAAGTGATTTTACAAGATTACAAAGCTAATAAATCCCAGATCATTCACATCACAGTTTAGCACTTTTTAAATTTTTTTTTTTTTATTTTGTTGTTGCAGTTTGGCCAGGGCTGGGTTTGAACTCGCCACCCTGGGTATATGGGGCCAGCACCCCACTCACCAAGCCACAGGAACCACCCAGCACTTTTTAACTAAACCATGACACCGAAGTATAATAAATACTGTAGTACATTGAATAGGACACTGTTTTCAAAGAAAAACCCCTTAAAACACCAACCTTCCAAGATTGACTACAATTAATTAGGCCTCTAACTTCACTACTTAATCCAATCATTCCATTTTTAGTACCTAAATGCAACAAATTAAGGAGCAAATTATACACACTGGTTTTTGAAAACAAAATGTAGTCCTTTCTAGTTAATCAACACAATTAGTATAAGAGAAATATAAAACAGCAAAACAAATACAAAAAAGTATCTATCTTTATAGTGTAAATGTGATTACAGACAAAAATACAAATAGTTTAAGATTGGGAGGCCAGGTGCAGTGGCTCACACCTGTAATCTTACCACTCTGGGAGGCCGAGGAGGGTGGATCACTTGAGCTCACTAATTCGAGATCAGCCTGAGCAAGAGAGAGACCCTATCGCCACTAAACATGAAAAAAAAAGAAAAATCGGAGGCAAGAAGATCACTTGAGCCCAAGAATTTGAGGTTGCTGTGAGCTATGACACCATAGCACTCTACCAAGGGCAACAAAGTGAGACTGTGTCTCAAAAACTAAAAAGATTTGGGTTTAGCAGGTGGGGGTATGATGCCAAAAACTACATAAAGTTTCTCTACTTTGGTCCCTGGTGTTAGAAAAGTATGGCAGGCAGGGATCAAGCATCTATTCTGATACCCACTTGGCAGACTATAAAAACTGTGAGGTCTAGCTGCAAGCAGGAGTTAGGTATTATTAACCACTACTTAAAGATCCCTAGTAACTCAGAGTGTGGCTATAACTCAAACGCTGAACTAAATGTGTGCCCTCAGTTTCTCCACTGGAAATGAGGTAAATAGATTATCTGCCCATATCTTATCTTTAGAGAGGCATCCGTGGTTAAGAATGCAGTCTTTGGGCTCGGCGCCTGTGGCTCAACGGGCTAAGGCACCAGCCACGTACACCTGAGCTGGCAGGTTCAAATCCAGCCCAGGCCGCCAAACAACAATGACAGCTGCAACCGAAAAATGGCCGGGCGTTGTGGCGGGCGCATGTAGTCCCAGTTACCTGGGAGGCGGAGGCAAGAGACTCGCTTGAGCCCAGGAGTGGAGGTTGCTGTGAGCTGTGATACCACAGCACTCTATCCAGGATGACAGCTTGAGGCTCTGTCTCAAAAAAAAAAAAAGAATGCAGTCTTTAACTGATTTGAATTTTAGCTCTGCTAACTACCAACTTTGGCAAGTTACTTTAATCTCCCTGTGTCTCAGTTTCTTCAACTTCAAATGAAGTCAGTAATAGCATCTATCTCATAAGATTGTTAAGAATAAGCAGAAAAATCTTAGGAAAGTGTCTGGCAAGTAATAAGCACTCCATAAATGTCAGCCAGTATTATCATTATTTTAAGCAGATGACAAGATTAATCAATTTATTATGTCTATTGCACTTAAAAAATCACAGTCCCTTTTTTTTTTAACTTTTTAATCATATGGCTCAACTGTTTGGGTTTTATTTAAATACAATAGAACCTCTGTAAGCTGGCCACCCAAGATACTGTAGCAAACTGGTCAACATACGGAGGTGGTCAACATAAGGAACTAGGCCTTCTGTACTGATACACATGTGTGGTAGGTATCTAGCCTATGAAAAGTAGGAAAACTTAAGGATGTGGTCAATGTGGAGAGGTGAGCAACTATGGAAGTTCTACTGTACTGCAAATACAAGACCAATTATTCTTGTAAAGAACTCTAAAAGAACTTATTGTACACAGTAAGCTGAATATAATTGGACAATTCCCCTCCTATCTATCCAGCCATTAGCTACCTGCATCCATCCACTTCTACTTTCACAGTCATCACCATATTCTAAAACATCATTATTCTTACCTGGATTATCCCAATGGCCTCCTAACTGCTCTTTCCCTCCATTCCATTCTTCACACTGCAGTATGGCAAGCTCTTAAAAATTTAATCCTAGGTGGCGCCTGTGGCTCAAAGGAGTATGATGCCAGCCCCACATGCCGGAGGTGGCGGGTTCAAACCCAGCCCCGGCCAAAAACCGCAAAAAAAAAAAAAAAAAAAAAAAATCTAAACCTAACTTTACTCTGCTGCTTAAAATCCTGCAGCAGCTCCTGGCTGTCTTAAAGAGAAGTCCAATTTCCTTACCAGAGCTAAGAGGCTTGCAAGATCTAGGGCCATTCTCCCTCTCTGGCTGCTCTAGCTATACAGGCCTTCTTTCAAAACCAGGTCTCAGAGCTCCCATTATCAGACATAATCCCTTCTCTCCATTGCCCTAAGAATGTCTAATCACCTTTCAGATCTCAACTAAAAGGTGATGAGCCTCTGACTCCCCAAACAAGAACAGGTCTGACTGTTACATGCTCTCATAACCCTAATCCTAATACACTGCAGCAGAAAATAAAACTGCAATAAAGTATTCAAATGGCTGCTAAATGTTGTTCTTGTCTAAAAAAACTCCTAGTAAGATTCAGGACATCTTTTACTGCTACATCTCAAGTGCTTAGATGCTTAGTGCCTAATATACTGTAGGTGTACTCAATATGTCCACCCGATAAGGGCTCTCATAACCACAATGGTGAAAAGCAAACCATCCACAAAACAAGACTAATTCAGAACACATACACACTGTTTCAAATAATAAAGTTGAGGCTAAACTTTCTAAAGTAAAATTAAGTTTCTCCGTGTGTATCCTCAGGTGTTATATGAAACAGCAGGAGTTCAACTTCAGTTACCAGTAATAAGATACACAACTAAATCCAGACTGCTGCCACATTTGGCACCATCCTCCTCTCTTCTTGGCAGTCCCTGTGAGGCCAAAAGTTGAGTTGGCCAGGGAAGAGTGATTTATCTTCCCACATTTAGAAGTGGTCCCTCTGCAACAGTAAGGCTGTACTGCTAATGGATTTTGAATTCTAACCTTGTCAAACCAATACCTATCCTAAGTATTCGATTCACTTTTAAAAACAAACAAAAAAAGCTGATTCCTATATGTCACTGACAAAAACAAGTTTGAAAGGCATCACAGTCCAATTCGACGAGGCAAATACAATGTTGCTCTTTCCTCCTCCCACTCAAAAATTCCCCCTCCCACAATACTAACTAGATCTCTCACAAAAGAAAAGTCATTACTTGGGAACTTAAAAGAAACTGATAGGCGAAGGCTAAGAGGACAGTCGATGGAGGGTGCGCAGCGTATTAACCAACCTAGTGGGCAGGAGCTCTCAACCTACAGCGGACATAACCCAGGACTGTGAAGCACGCAGGTCTGACAACGCCAACCCCTGCTGCCTGGTTCGATGCACTGACCCCGCCAATGCAACAAACGCCCAGACCCCTGCACTGCCAAGAGCACAGTAGCTCGCTCCCGTTCAGCCCTTCCCTGGAAATGTGCGCAGGAGGGGAGGTGTCAAAGATCACGTCCAGGGCAGGGCTCAGGTCAGGACTCGGAGGTCTCAGGGTTAAACATTTGGCCCTTTGTTCAACGCGAGGCGGCAGAACCCTCTGCGCCCGCTCCTCCTCCTCCCCCACTGCTCCCGGGCGCCAGCGTCTCCCAAGGCAGCGCGGACTCGGACGCCAAGACTCGCGGAGCCCTCGGCCCTCCCGGTGGAGAGTCGGGACCCCGCGGCCTCGGCGGCGCGCGGCCCCTGCCTTTACCTTGTAGACGTCGCCGTAGGTGCCGCTGCCGATGCGCTGAATCAGCTCGAAGTCCTCCTGCGGGTTCCGGCGGGACAGATCGAAGCCGGGGTTCATGGCGGGCCCCGGGTGCCCCCCGCCTCCCTCCCGGGCAGGGGAGGGGGGGCGCTCAGGGGGCCACACGGAGAGCGGGCGCCGCGGCTGGCCCCCTGCTCCCCTGGCGGTCACAATCGCACGGCTCCACGCTGCGGCCGCCGCCGCTCCCCTCACGCAGCCGCCGCCGCCGCCGCCGCCGCCGGCCTAACCGTCCCCGCCCCCCGCAGCCAGCCGCCGAGCCGGGTCACACCCACAAGGAGAGGAGAACGCTCGCAGCCCCTCGCTCGGGGTGAAACTCCAACATGGCTTCCGCTTTCGCCGCTCCTCCCCCTCCCCTTACTCCGGCTCCTCCGCCCTCCTCCCGCTTTTCACGGCTCCGGCCCGACTGCGCAGCCGCGATCCCGGAGGGAGCGCTCCCAAGCCCGGCGCGCGCCCGGCCCGGTGCGCGCTCCGCCTCCGCGCGCCTGCCCCGCGGGAGCTGAGCCACTCGGAGTTCCTGAGCTTGGAGCCGCGAAAGGTTTGCCTGCCCCCGGGACCGCGGGAAGGACAGGCAGAAAGTGGCTCCTCTTCGCTTCTGATTGCCCCCATCGACAGAGTTTGACGTTTCTTTATCTGGTTCTTGTCCTAAGCAGGTAGTATAATTGGCAAGGCAGCCAGTGTCCCAAACGTTTATTATTATGATTATTATTTTTAGAATCAACTCATAGGTTACAACCGAGTATCGCAGCGTCTCTGGGATTGCGGGGAGGCGGTCGCCCAACACACCCTGAGAAAAGGCCCCTAGAAAAGTGAGCTGTGCTTTCTCCTATACCGGACGCTTGGGCCGCTGGAGTTGGCCCGCCGGGGTGCAAAAGAGGGGAGGTGTCTGGAGTGGGCAGGGCAAGAAAGCCCCGGCGGAAAGCTGGCTGAGCAGCTGTCCACTCCCACGCGTGGAGGGCGTGGGAGGCAGGCAGAGCGCGGAACTAAAGTAAGACCTCCCTGGATTATCAAAGACTGGAGGTGACTGGACAAGCTTCAAGCAAACCTGCAAAGGAGAGGTTGTGGAGGGTGGAGTGTGGACCAGGTCCATTACCGCACCTGAAATGTAAACACCTGATGATCCGGAAGCTCTTTAACTCTGACCTTACCTACCAAGGCTCCACCCTGCTTAGGACCCAGATTGCGAGCGTGGCATGCAAACTATGTGGACACCAGGTCCTGTGTTGATACACGTAGGTAATGGAGGGTTAACTTTCTGTTCTCAGTAAACTGCTCAGTAGGCATTTCCAAAAGCTTTAATCAACTGGGTGATGGCCATTGCACAGCAATACCAGGGTTGGGTTTTTGCTTCAGAAATGCTTTCATAATCCCTTTAGGCAACAGCTTCGGGCCACTAATATTCCCTAATGCCTTGTGGCTCCTGAGAAGCTAGGTGTCATCAAACCCGTCAAACAATAATAATCAAGTAATAGTCAAGCAAACGACTTGTGGATAACTGCTTTATATATTTAATAAAGATCTTTTCAGGCCTTTTGCTTACGGTAAAATTGTATACTTAATACATTCTCAAAGAAATTGCTTGTATTGAGTATCTGACCAAAAGAAGTTGGAAAATGGTCATCTCCACCTGGACAAATAATAGCCTTTCAATTATCTAATTTTTAATTGTTTTAAAGAATCAGTAATATGAGAGTATCAACTTCCTACCCTAGAAGTACATATCATTGAATTTCTTCTGATAGATTTGCCTTAAGGCTATTGTATTTTGAGAATTCAGCTCCTAACTATGAATGTTATTCCATAGCTAAGGATCCTGCTTTTGCCTGTTACCTTCCTTGAATGGATTTTCCAGGGATCCCCAGTGAAAGAAACCATGCTGACTTTTTGTACATAAAGTTTATAAAAACAAGAAAACCTGTTTAAGGCACTTGTCCAGGACCCAGAGAGTAGGATTTCCTTCAGCTTGTCCACATACGGAGAATTGTTTGGCCAAGATAATTAGCCCAGGATTCAGATAAGCAGACCTAACAAACTATCCCAAATAGAAACCAGTTCTACTCCTTTTTCTTCCTTTTTAATACCCCAAAGCCAAATTCTGGGGACTGAATACTGCACAAAAAAGTTCTAATGGTTTCACTGTTTTGTTTGCTGAGATTATCATCTGTGCAAATAACTCAGCACTCAATCACTAATAGACTTCTTTCAAAAGGAAAAGACATTTCAGTAGGGTTGGACCGGTCTTTAAAGTTTTGTTTGTTCCATTTTGGCAGGGCCAAACTAGTCCTTTTGAAAAGAGGTGGATTTTCATGTAAGGGCCTGATTCACCTTATGGGTTACAACATAAATAAAAAAGCCTTTGCACTAAACTGCTCACAACAAAATATTTTTTCTTTGTAATATATACATATAGCCAAATCTAGTGCCTTTTTTCCCTGTTCTAATAACCCTCAACTTTGACAGATGTGCCATTAATGATCATACTTTTCCTAGAATCAGAGAAAGAGTTTCCCTCTTCTATGATAAGAAGTATCCTTAGAAGTCACCTGATTTTTTCAATTCCGGAATTGCTTCTATAGCATCTCTCCCAGATTTTCTGCTGCTTAACTACCGTTAATAAAAGGGTACTCAACTGATTCTCAAAAGCAACCCATCTCATTGTGAGATAGTGTTAGTGACTGATCATAATACCTAATAGAAAAATAATAATATCTGATATTACCAAGTACTTACAAGGAACTGAGCCAAGTACTTTCCATGTAGTACCTCATTTAATTCGTGCAACAACCTGATGGCATAGGTATCTCCATTTTATGAGGCACAGGCAGATTAAGCTGCTGAAAGCATCACAGAAAGCTCAAATTTGAACAGAGGCAGTGTGACACCAAATGCCACACTCTTTGCCACTGGTCTATACTCTGTGTACAATATACTTTTAAAGAAACTTTCCCTAATGCTAAGCCAAAATCTATCTCTTTGAGATTTAGTTAAAGCCCATGATTAGATTCTGGTGGTAGCAAATATAGACAAGAAAAGCCACAGTGCCTGTCCTCAAGGAGTTTGCAATCTCACAAAATAGGGTGAGAAGTACAGAAGAGGGGCCAGACGTGAGGAAGGTTTAGGAATGAGGTTAAGCTGATGGAAGCGCCCAGAGCTCAGGCTGCAAGGGCGCTGGCCACCGGCCGCATACACCTAGGGTGGCAGGTTCGAACCTGGCCTGGGTCTGCTGAGCAATAATGACAACTGCAACCAAAAAAATAGCCAGGCATTGTGGCAAGCGCCTGTAGTCCCAGCTACTGAGGCAAAAGAATCACTTAAGCCCAAGCGTTGGAGGTTGCTGTGAACTGTGACCCCACAGCACTCTACCGAGGGTAACAAAGAAATTCCATCTCAAAAAAAAAATACAAAGTTATACTTTAAAAAGTCAAGAACTGGCTCATGAAGACCTTGTAGTTGTTGGGGTTATCATGTGTTTAAGCTGCAGAGGTCTAGGAGGTTATGTAGCTTAGTCTAGCACAGCTCTCACCCAGGCTACCTTGGTTTAAATCTTGTCCCTGTTCCCTCACTGAAGGGAAAGAAGTCAGGAGATAATTGGAAAAATAGAATTCATGGGCCTGGGAAGTCGAGGAAGTGCAGAGTCAAGAATGGCATGTAGACTTCTAGCTTGGCAGTTGGGAGGATTGTGATAGCATTTGCCATAAAAGGGTGACTGGTATTATCTGGGGTAGTGTTTTAGCACTGGATCAAAGTAGATTCCGCTTTGTACCTGCATTTAAGGTGCTCAACTGGAAATGTAAAATTGGTGATAAATGTGTGGGTCTGAAACAAAATGATCTCAGGGCTGATTTTTAGATTTGAGGAGTCAAAATTCTAAAAAATATATTGAGCATCTATCATAGGCCAGATACTACATTAGATTTTGATAATACAATAGACTTGTTCTCTGAACTCAGATTGAGAATACAGACAAGTTTTCAGGGAATTACTTTACAGTGAGATAGGTACAGAGGAGCAGAATCTGAAGGAAATATTAGATGCCCCTAGGGCTAATAATTTGGCTCTTTTGTATATATATATATTTGTTTTGTTTTGAGACAGAGTCTCAAGCTGTCCTCCTGGGTAGGCTGTCGTGGCGTCATCGCTCACAGCAACCTCCAACTCTTGGGCTCAAGTGATCCTCTTGCCTCAGTTTTTCTATTTTATTAGAGACAGGGATCTCACTTTTGCTCAGGCTGGTCTCAAACTCCTGAACTCAAGCAACCCACCCGCCTCAGCCTCCCAGAGTGCTAGGATTAAAGGCATAATCCACCACGCCTAGCCTGGGACCAATATATGTTTTTTACTTTCCTTAAATCAATATTTTTTAAAACATGTACTCAACATATATTTACAGGCACAGAGGAGCTCTGCCTGGACGTGGGTAGAGCTGGGAGTCCTCAGGTGCCAGTTCCCAGCCCCCACTCTTACTATGAGCAATTCAGCTCAGTTTCAGGTTTGCATACATATTAATGCAATGGAGGTTTTATTAGCACTTTGGGTGGGATGAATTTTTCTTGTGTGGGATGGTCACTATACATTATAATGTCCCTGCCCCTCTATGTTAATACTGCTCCCAGCCATGCTGACATCAACAACAAAAGTGGCCACATGTATTTTTGAACAACCAGATTTTGCCTAGAGGGTATGTGTGGGGTTGGCTGGATTGAGAATGTTTGCCTATCATGTCCCTCAGGAAGACTGTCATCCACACTAAACTGTTTATCAATGCACTTTTCTTTTCTTTTTTTTCTTTAGAGACAGAGTCTCATTCCCTTGCCCTCAGTAGAGTGCAATGATGTCACAGCTCACAGCAACCTCCAGCTCTTGGGCTTAGGCGATTCTCTTGCCTCAGCCTCCCGATTAGCTGGGACTACAGGCACCCGCCACAGGCCTCACTATTTTTTGTTGCAGTTTGGCTGGGACCTGGTTTAAACCTGCCACCCTCGGCATATGGGGCCGGCGCCCTACTCACTGTGCCACAGAGGCTGCCCCTCAATGTATTTTTCTATCTTATACAGTATATTTTCTGAGAAAAGTTCTGATATGTAAATTATTTCCCTTTTATTACATTTCCAATGTTTAACATCTAGATAATGTTTCACTGCCCTCTTTGGATTCACATCCAAGATTCCACCTGCCCCTTATCACACAGTTCCTAAAATCACCTAGGAGAGCGTAAATCTCTCCTAGAAATCTTCACAAAAGAACCATTTAAGCTGAGACTTAAAAAACAAGTAGAGAAGTATCCAGTTAAGATGGTATACTTCGGGCGGTTCCTGTGGCTCAGTAGGGCGCTGGCCCCATATACCAAGGGTTGTGGGTTCAAACCCAGCCCTGGCCAAACTGCAACAAAAAAATAGCCGGGCGTTGTGGCGGGCGCCTGTAGACAAGAGAATCGCCTAAGCCCAGGAGCTGGAGGTTGCTGTGAGCCATGAAGCCATGGCACTCGACCAAGGGCGACAAAG
>CAUYRH010109852.1:0-10649 GCA_963574655.1 Perodicticus potto
TTTTTTTTTTTTTTGTAGAGACAGAGTCTCACTCTATCGCCCTCCGTAGAGAGCTGTGGAGTCACAGCTCACAGCAACCTCTACCTCTTAGGCTTGAGTGATTCTCTTGCCTCAGCCTCCCAGGTAGCTGGGACTATAGGCACCCGCCACAGCGCCCAGCTAATTTTTGATGCAGTTTGGCCGGGGCCGGGTTTGAACCCGCCACCCTCGGTATATGGGGCCAGCGCCCTACTCACTGAGCCACAGGCACCGCCCTGAACTTTTTTTTTTTTTTCTTTTTTTTTTTGAGACAGAGTTTTACCCTTGCCCCGGGTAGAGTGCCATAGCATCATCATAGTTCACAGCAACCTCAAACTCTTGGGCTCAAATGATCCTGTCTCAGTTTTTCTGTTTTTAGCAGAAACAGGGTCTCACTCTTGCTCAGGCTGATCTTGAACTCCTGAGCTCAGACAATCTACCTGTCTCAGGCTCCCAGAGTGCTAGGATTACAGGCGTGAGCCACTGCGCCTGGCCTAGTTCTACTCTCTTATTTTGTGCTTTCTACTCATCATATTTTTCTTTTGCTACTTTTTTTCTCTTTTCTTTCCTTCTGTTTCATTTATTGAGTTCTCACCTCCTATCCTCCCCATCCTTCCTCTCATCCCCTCTCCCCACTGTCTGCTACCAGCTGGCAAAGTATATGCCCACTTAATTTTCTATTTTTCTAATAAATTCCAAAGTTAATACCTTTTTCCTTTTTCTGAATAAGAAAAAAGGATTTTCAAACATTTTGCCCTTTTCCAAGCTACCTCTCCCATACTTTGTTATTGTTGATTGTTTTAGCTCTTTCAGGTTTTTTTTAAATCCACACGTTAGCTACTATAATAATTATTTGTAGGCAGTACTTAGATTTACAAAAATATTGGCTGTCAGTATCCTGCTTACCCTTTCTACTCTTAGTCTTCTCTTCTGGGCTCATTTTTCTTCTTGAATTATATCCTTTTATTGAGGGTGTAAAGGATGGCAAACTCTAAGCTTAGTGCTGTGGATTCCTTTCTTGCTTTTGGCATCTTGAACTTTTCCTTTTTGGATTTTGAGTGCTATGGTTTTTGCTTTTGCTATTTTTATTTTTATTTTTTAGGAGACAGGGTTTAGATATATTGTCCAGGCTGGAAAGCAGTGGAATGATCATAACTTCTTGCAATTTTGAACTCCTGGGCTCTCTGATCCTTTACCTCAGCCTCCTGAGTAGCTAGGACTACAGGCATGTGCTACCACACTATTTTTTTATTTTTTGTAGAGATAAGGTCTCACTATGTTGCCCAGCCTGGCCTTGAACTCAAGTGATCCTCCTGCCTTGGCCTCCCAAAGTGACAGGTGTGAGCCATTGCTCCTGGCCTGTTTTAAGTCTTCAATTTCTTTTCTTTTTTCTTTTTTCTTTTTTTTTTGAGACAGAGCCTCAAGCTGTCACCCTGGGTAGTGTGCCATGGCATCACATCTCACAGCAACCTCCAACTCCTGGCTCAAGAGATTTTCCTGCCTCTGCCTCCCAAGTAGCTGGGATTACAGGCACCCGCCACAATGCCTGGCTATTTTTTGGTTGCAACCGTCATTGTTGTTTGGCGGGCCCGGGCTGGATTCGAACCCACCAGCTCAGGTTGTATGTGGCTGGCACCTTTGCCGCTTGAGCCACTGGTGCTGAGCCAAGTCTTCAGTTTCTATGTGTTTAAAGCAGGAGGGAAGACCTTTAGCACATCATCTCATTCAGTCATTTTAACTACCTACAGAGAAGATGTTTCTCTGCTTGTTATATAAAGCATAAGTTCAGAGAAGTTATTACTTATTCATTGTTACATGGCTAGTGAGTGGTGTACCTGGGAATTAAAAATAATACTCTGTGTTATTTTCATTCTCCTGAACTTTAGATTTATTTTAGTTGCCTACCGTTATATTCATAGGCATTAGATCTATAATATAAAACTCATCGAAATTAATATTAAGTGTGGTGCTTTTGGTGAGATTCCAGGGATATCTTTTTTTGTTTAAAACATTTATTATATATGTTTATTTAGTATAATCAGTAGGATGGGTGTTGTAACTGTTAATAATTATTAATGATTAAGTGCTTAATATATATATTTCACATATTTTATTTTTATTTTATTTTATTTTATTTTTTTGAGACAGAGCCTCAAGCTGTCGCCCTGGGTAGAGTGCCGTGGCATCACAGCTCACAGCAACCTCCAACTCCTGGGCTTAAGCGATTCTCCTGTCTCTGCCTCCTAAGTAGCTGGGACTACAGGCGCCCGCCACAACACCCGGCTATTTTTTTGGTTGCAGCCGTCATTGTGGTTTGGCGGGCCAGGCTGGATTCGAACCCGCCGGCTCAGGTGTATGTGGCTGGCACCTTAGCTGCTTGAGCCACAGACACCGAGCCCATTTCACATATTTTAATCATCACAGTCATGCTGCGTGGTGAGTATAATCATACCTTGCTTTACAGGTATGATTATACCTTTTCGAATCCCAAAGAGATTAAGTAACTTACTTATGCTTACATAATGAGTAATACAAGAGCCAAGCTTGGCACCTAGATACGTTTGATTTCAGAACTATCATATTACACTACTTACAGCAGAGCCCCTTTGTCAATTATGGTTGGGGAGACTAAGACTTATCTTATGGTTTATATGTTGGTGAGTCTCAGCCTGTAGTGATATGCCTCTCCTTTTGGGTTATTTCAGTAACTAGCTACTCTGTATATGTCTCCAGGATTTCTAGAAGGAAAGAGAAGATGGTTTCAAAAGAAGCATGCCTCTGATAGGCTAATGATATTGTTCCATCTGAGGGAATTTGTTTGGGGAGTGTATATCCGAATCTACAGTAAGGAGTCAGATTGCAGTTGGAAGGGAGGGGTTCATTTGGGTGGGATCAGGAATACTCGTAAAAACCATAAAGGCCTGTGTGGATGAAAGGGGTTTCTAAGTCAAAACATTGGGGATTTTGGAAGAGTTCTTCTATTTGTCTAGATACGGTTTTTGAATAAGGTCTCTGGAAGAATCTCATTTACCTCCAAGAACTGAAGAGCATGTGAAGTCTTTGTCAGTGTTAGGATCATTGTGCCTTCTCTGGGCCAGCAGAGGGAGCTCTGTAATAAATTATGGGATGTAATTGTGTTCCCATTTGAGTTCACAAATCCCCTTTCTATGGTAGGCTTTATAATAGGTCAGGACCATTATTTATTTATTTTTACATATCTTTTAAGTAACCACAGCAACACTAGGGCAAGGCCTTTAGTTAGGAGATTGGATACCTCATACTTGGCAAAGTTCAAATAATACTGAAGTCAGCCAAAACATTTCAAAATAGTAACTTTTCCTCTCCTTTCCTAGATTTCACAGTGAACTTAACCAGAATTGGTGTTTTCTTTCAGCAACAGAGTACTATGCATATTTTTTTTAATAGTGTTTTTGAGACAGAGTTTTACTTTGTCCCCCTTGGTAGAATGCTGTGGCATCACAGCTCACAGTAACCTCAAATTCTTGGGCTCAAGCAATTCTCTTGCCTCAGCTTCCCGAGTAGCTGGGACTACAGGCGCCTGCCACAACACCTGGCTATTTTTACAGCCTGTTGCTGAGGCTGGTCTTGAACCTGTGAGCTCAGGCAATCCACCTGCCTTGGCCTTCAAGAGTGCTAGGATTATAGGCGTGAGCCACCACACCTGCTTTTTTTTATATTTCAGATGCTGGGGTTTTTTTTTTTTTGCTAGTTGTATGCATCATGTTTTCTCCTAGACGTGGTGCATGCTTTTAACTTTGCAGTCTTTTCTTACACAGCAACTTCCAGTTGTATAACATCATGTTTGTCTCAGTTTTCTTGTACAGTTGTGTTTTTTGTGTCATTTTCATGATTCATTCTAGAAATAGGAAAAAGCCAGTATTTCAAAACATTAAAATATTTTTGTAAGTAATTTATATATTTGGATGCAAAAAAAGAATTTTTTTTCAGAAGCAAAGATAGTAAACAAAACATTTTGGAGCAACTGAGGTAGCTTGATTTGCTCAAATTTGTAGTTCTCCTGTCAAATGCATTTGCCCTGTATGTGGAAATGACAGCTCAAAGGATATCACTTGCATTAATGTGTACCCATCTACTAAACATTTGGCATGCAGAGGTTCTCACTGGGTCTAATGTCATGAATTTCTTTCACTGCATTCCCAAGAGATGCATATCAGCTGGTCTCCCCTCCTCATCTCCAGGCTTAATAGACCAGATGAGGCAGAACTTGGACTGCAAATTGGATAATTGTTTCCCCTGACTCAAGCCTTTTAAATTAAACTCAGTGAACTTATGGGAGTGAGGAGGTGGCTTACTTAAAACTTTTTTAAAGTTACTTAGTTTTTTAAACTAACTTAGTTAATAAAATTCTAATTTTTCCTCTGTAGCAATAGCCACATGAATCTCTTTGGAAAAGAATTTTAAAGCATTATGGCATAATTAAGTTAGGGCAACTCGGAAGAATGTTTTAGTTAAGTGACCGAGATAATATTACGTAAAAACACATATTTATAGTTCCTCAGAAAGTCCTGAGTTTCATGAAGGCACCTATTGTTGCTGTGATTTTGCTCATGTTAAAATCAAGTGAAAGGCCAGACTCTTGTTGAAACGATTTTATTTCAATGCCATCCATCAGATTCTGAATTCAGAGCTGCATAAGGTAGAAATTCTTGACTCAGAGCCTATTTTCTTTACACCTGCAGTTCTTTGAAAAGATTTGTTTTAGCATTGTCTCTTTTGTGTTTTCTGTCTCTTTTTGTGCACATGCGCTTTCTCTCTCTCACTGAGATTATAGCATTTGAAAGTATAGTAATTAGGACATAAAGTACTGTTATATTTTAACACTTCTCTTACCACAAAAGCCTTACAGTCCAATTTCTGATCTTTTCAGGATTTTAAAAACGATCATCAGAGAATATTAAGTGTCTATGTAAGTGTCTGCACAGCATCATAGGAGAGTGTCAAATAGCATCAGTGCAGTTGTATTAAATCATACCAAAACTAAAACTTAAAACATTTGGTTGTGTTGGAATCACATATTTGAGTAAGGACAAGAGAAGAAAAACGAGCTGGGCATGGTGGCTCACACCTATAACCTTCACATTCTGGGAAAATCACTTGAGGTCAGGAGTTTGAGACCAGCATGAGCAAGAACAAGACCCATCTCTATCAAAAACAAAAAAATTAGCCAGGCATGGTAGTGTGTCCTGGTGGTCCCAGCTACTTGGGAGGCTGAGGCAGGAGAATCCATTGAGCCCAAAAGTTTGAGGTTGCTGTGAGCTATGATGATGCCACTGTACTCTAGCCTGGGTGACAGAGCAGGACTCTGTCTCAAAAAAGGAAGGAAGGAAGGAAAGAAAGAAAGAAATGGAAATAGGAGAATGAGCTTTAATTTTTGGAATTCGAGTCTTTGGCTTCAAATTTGGCTCAGGGTTTTATAAACTGAGTCTCCCTAGTCCAATTATTTCCTTTTTTGAAACTCAGTTTCCTGGTTAGAAAAAATGGGGCATAAAAGTTCTGATTTTGTAGTTTTTGTCAAGATGATATGAGATAATAAATTACTTAGTGTATGTAAGTGCTCAAAATGGTGGACTTTTTTTTTTTTTTTTTTGTAGAGACAGAGTCTCACTTTATCACCCTCGGTAGAGTTCCCTGGCGTCACACAGCTCATAGCAACCTCCAACTCCTGGGCTTAGGCGATTCTCTTGCCTCAGCCTCCTGAGTAGCTGGGACTACAGGCCCACCACAATGCCCGGCTATTTTTCTGTTTTGCAATTCGGCCGAGGCCGGGTTTGAACCCGCCACCTTCGGTATATGGGACTGGCGCCCTACTCGATGAGCCACAGACATTTTAATAAGTATTTGTATTATGAATTTTCTAATATAAGAGAATGAACTTAGACATTCCTTCAATCAAGGCTGATTTTCTTCATCTTAACTCCTTTTCTCTTGATAGCTGTGCTTTTTAGTTTTTAGTCTTGGTATTAATGGCTTTTTATAAATGTCACCTCAGGTATGTTTGAGTGCTGGCAAGAAAATGGTTGGGCTAAGGGAAGGCCATTTGTCAGTTTCAGTAATGTTTTCCCAATGTGCTGAGAAGAGAGAGGGAGCATGTGGGGTGTGTGTGTTTTACATTCCTTGGCAATAAGATGATGATACATGTTTTTGAGAATCTGTTAAATAGCTCGAAATACAAGATGAAAGATTTCAAAGAAGTCCAGACTTTGGATCCACATGAACCTTCTTTTGTAAAGTTTCAAACTCTTATCCTAATACTGTGGAATTTGATACCAACTGGAATTTTTCCATCTCCCAAAGATAATCACTGTGCATTTTATCAGAAGCTCCCTCCTGAGTGAGGTTTACAATAGAAGAGTAGACATCTTGATACTTATACTTTTCTCACAGTTTCACAAATAATTCAAGGTCATCCTGCCAGAGTGGAGACTAAATCCTAATTGTTTGTGCAGTTTTTCTTATTGCGTCCAGATGTTGGGCCTGCTTTTATCTTTAGAAACCATTAGCATTCTTGATTTTTTTGGACAGAGCCAAAAAGCACAGACTCTTGGTGCCTGAAAATTCATTCAAAACACCCTGCCAGACCACATATTAGGATATGAAAGTACCAGATCTCAGTAACTTGGGAGAAGGGCTCTAGGCCTATATTTTTGGAAAGATAGCTACTCCAATATAGTTATATTGATAAAAGGAGGGCCAACAACAGCCATAGGGAAAATATAGTTTCTAAGAGAGGGCAGTAGCATAATAATAATAAAGAACAAAGGAAAGCAAATCCCAAAAGATATATTTTGGCTGTTATTCCCAAGAGATTGGTAAGTTAAGTCTTGATCAGTTAGTGGAATATATTTCTCTGACAGCCTAAGCTATTCTGACCTTACTCTTGATCAGCAAGAAAATGGGGGTGCATTTTCAAATATCAATTTAAATGGCTTTATAAAGAAAAAAGGAGATTATTTTCTTCATCTTTCTGCTCTAAGAAATATCAACTTGGAATCAGTATTTGTTAAACAATGCTAACCAAGAAGTATTTATTAAGTAATCACTATAGTGTCATTACTGTGTAGTGTACAAAAACTAGTGTCATTACTGTTGACCCGAAACTTAGAGATTAAAAGAGGAAGATGACATTTGTCATTATCTAATATTTATGGCAGGCCTACTATTACAATTGTTCTTCTGAATTCTTTATATGTATAGAATATTACCCTGGGTGCTTCAGATACAGTGATATTTTGATATTAACACTATTTAGTTAAGAGAAAGGACCTCTACTTATGAAGGTAATGAAATACTAGGCCAAATGCTGAGTAAATGGTATAGAAAAGTGTTAAAGGATTTAGGAAAACCAAGGCAAGGACTCAGATATGCAAGAAAGCTGGGGAAGATTCCAGGCAGATATAAAGTCAGAAAGGTAGAAATGAATATTCAATTTGACTGAAGCTTATGTGGATGTTGACTGGATTTTGGAACTATGAATTCCGAAGTAAGGAGTTTGAACTTGATGCTGTTAGTAATAGGATATATGAAGACATTTCGATCAGGAAAGTGATATAATGCAGTCCCAAAAGGCTGCAAAAGGTGAGACCAATTAGGATATTCTTGCGATAACCATTCTGACTTCTGAACCTTTTGTATCTTTGTAGATGCTCTGCCCTTGTTACTTTAGTTAGTAATCCTTTGAAATTTGTATTTGCATCTTTTTGAATAGCTATATTGCAGCTATATTAAAACAACAAGAGCGCCATTACCTAGAAATAAGGTCATTTCACTTAAAGGCTGTTACCAAAACTGAACTGCTTAACTGGAAGAGTCATTCAGGACTCCAGGAAATCTTTTAAGTAGTTATTCTAGTGATTGTTAGCGGTTTCAAAGAACACTGGAATATAAATAAAGGAATATACAGGGTCACACACAGCAACTTAGTTAATAACTTGTATTACTAAATGAATCAATTAAATATAAAGCACTTAAGTACCTGGTCACAAGAACAAATATAGCAACCACACGCACATAGCAATGTTAGATTAAAAAATAAAGCCTATGATAAGAATTGCACATTAAGGCATTCTAAGCCTAAAGAAAACGTATGAGGGATTACTAGATTTTTTGCAAATGTTTATGCATGAAACAGAAGAAAGTGCAGGCTCTGCCCAGTTGTGTAGTTTGAACAAAATTAATTACTATTTAGGGAGAAAATAGTTATTATAGGAATTAATGAAAGAGTAGGCTGACCATTGTGGTTTACGTAGTGACAGTCTGGAATATGAAGGTTTGAAATGGAAGGCTGTAGTTTTAAGGTCTAGTAGGTGGTCATTCCAGTGGGAAAAGTGGGCTTCAATCTTTTGATTAAGCTGCTTCTCACTTAGAACTACCCTGATGTTGTGTTACAGTTAATATAAATCCAGAAATAAGGACAGATAATAGCAGAAAGGGGTCTTGTTGGTTTTTCTTTTCTTTTTTTTTTTTTTGAGACAGAGCCTCAATCTGTCACCTTGGATAGAGTGCCATGGCATCACAGCTCACAGCAACCTCCAATTCCTGGGCTCAAGCGAATCTCTTGCCTCCTCCTCCCAAGTAGCTGGGACTACAGATGCCTGCCACAACGCCCAGCTATTTTTTGGTTGCAGCCGTCGTTGTTTGGCAGGCCCAGGCTGGATTTGAACCCGCCAGCTCAGGTGTATGTGACTGGCGCCTTAGCCCGTTGAGCCACAGGCGCCGAGCCTGGTTTTTCTTTTTAATTGAGTTATTGATATATAATTCATATACCATACAATTAATTCACTCATTTAAAGTGTACAATTCAGTGGCTTTTGTTATATTCACAGAGTTGTAAATTATCACCGCCATCCAATTTTTAAAGTTTTACTTTTTTTTTTTTTGTTTTGAGACAGCCTCAAGCGGTCACCCTGGATAGAGTGCTATGACATCACAGCTCACAGCAACCTCCAATTCCTGGGCTCAAGCGAGTCTCCTGCCTCCGCCTCCCAAGTAGCTGGGACTACAGGCGCCCGCCACAACGCCTGGCCATTTTTTGGTTGCAGCCACCATTGTTGTTTGGCGGCCTGGGCTGGATACGAACCCGCCAGCTCAGGTGTACATGGCTGGCGCCTTAGCCCGTTGAGCCACAGGCGCTGAGCCAAAGTTTTACTATTTTTTAATTGAGAAGTAATTCATGTTACAGAATTTGCCATTTTAAAACATAGAATTCAGCTTTTTTTTTTTTTTTTTTAAGGATTAATATTAACAAGGTATTGCAACCATCCCACTATTGAATTCCAGACTTTTGATCACCACCCCCCCCATAAGCTATATTCTTATTAGGTGTCACTTCCCATTTCCCTCTCTTTACCAGGCAGCCATTAATCTACTTTCTGTCCCTGTGGATTTTTCTATTCTGGACATTTTATTTAAATGGAATCAGACAATATATGACTTTTTGCGTTTGGCTTCTGTCATTTTGCATAATGTTTTCAAAGTTTATACATGTTGTATATATCAATATTTCATTTCTTCTTATTGCTAAATAATATTCCACTGTTGGATATACTACATTTTATTTATCTATCATTTGGTAGATATTTGGGTTGTTAAGTCTTCTTGCTTTTGCATAGCGTTTTTCAAAGAAAAACAAACAAATAGAAGATACAGTTGCTTATGAATTCACTCCTTTGTGGGCTTCGACAGATTGTCCATTTAGCTTGACAAATGCTACCTCAGTGAAAAATAGGCCAGTTGTAGTATTGGAGTTCATGTATTTCTTGCATCAGATAAAAGAATCAGAGCAAGATGTGACTATTTTCAAGGCTTGGTTTCTTTGCTCAGTTCATTTTTCCTATGGCTTTAGGTTTCTTGTATTATCATTCACCTGAATGTCTTCATTTTCTGGGATGCATTTGAAAAAAGACTCTTGCTCAAGTCAAAACAAAAAGTCCACTAGCTAGCTGAAGCCCTGGGGACAGCCTGGCCTTTAATCAGCTTGGAGTGATTCTCTCATGCTTTTCAGCACTGTCAGGTTGCTGTCCACCACACTTGATCATTTGTCTAACTGAAGGGTGGTGAAAGAAAAGTTCAAAGATATGGTTACTGGGAAAATTCCATTCCCTCACTGTTTGTACACTTAGTGGGCAGTTCTACCATGTCGAGAATCTTTATTTTGATTTTAGAGAATTTACAATATGAGATGCAGTTCTTTTTTTTTTTTTTTTTTTTGAGACAGAGCCTCAAGCTGTCATCCTGGATAGAGTGCCGTGGCATCACAGATCACAGCAACCTCCAGTTTCTGGGCTCAAGTGAGTCTTCTGCCCAGAGTAGCTGGGACCACAGTCTACCTCCCAAGTAGCTGGGACCACAGGCGCCGGCCTCAACACCTGGCCATTTTTTTGGTTGCAGCCGTCGTTGTTTGGAGGGCCAGGGCTGGACTCGAACCCGCGAGCTCAGGTGTACGTGGCTGGCGCCTTAGCCCGTTGAGCCACAGGCGCCGAGCCTGAGATGCAGTTCTTTAAAATTAAAACCTAACAATTGGCATTCAAATCCTATCCTTGTTGGTTACTAGCTATGAAATCATAGGCAAATCTCTCACCTGTAAAAGGGGG
>CAUYRH010109855.1:0-14026 GCA_963574655.1 Perodicticus potto
CCTAAGCCCCGGGGTGGGTGGTTGCTGTGTGCTGTGTGTCGCCAGGGCTCTCTCCTGAGGGGGATAAATTTATAATCTGTCTCTAAAAAAAAAAAAAAAAAAAAAAAAAAGATGACATTGAGTTCCTAGCACAATGAATGCATAGGCATTTAGGGATTTTGAAAGCCCACCTTTGAGGCGATGTTTCCTAAGAAGCTAAAGGAAGATACACACTGGCAAAATTACAGTAAATAAAGGAATGGCATACAGAAACCATATGGTTTCAATCCATAAGAAAAAAGGAAGAACCCTGGGATGAGAGCAGCTATAGACAGCATCTAGTCCAGACTGGACCAGGAAGATGGACGGTCCAAACAGAAGAGAGAGAGAAAAAGTAGAGTCAACAGGACACTGGCAGCCAGTGTGGGGGACAGCCACAAAACACTGATGCAGGTTTGATCATGAGGGAATGAGTCAAGGAAAGCGAAAAGCCGTCCAGAAAAAGGAAATGCTATAGTGTCCTGTTCGGCTCTGCAATGAATCATGTTTATAATAGAACCTTGATGTAAATACTAATAATGATTTGACATTTGGGACAACAAGGGAAGAAAATTGGGGGAAGGTAAAAGAGCTAAATCCTCATTATCCTGATGGACTATTACATTTCAGAGTAAACATACTATTTGGAAATATGAGGGTAGTTACTAGAATAAAGAGCTAAAAGTTACACGTGGTTGTCTGAGGGGACCAGAAGGGAGTTTGACAAAGGGGGACAATGCTTACTGTTTTCATGGTAAGCCTTTGGTGCTATTTAGTTTTAAACTCTATGAGGGAATTCATTTAAAGCAATTTTTAACAGCCCAGGCCATTGGATAAAGCTTTATGGTTCTAGAATTTCTTTTATACATTTTTTCTTTCTTCCTCTCCTAAGTTAGAGTGCTATGGCATCATAGCTCACAGCAACCTCAAACTCCTGGGTTCAAGCCATCCTCCTCCCTCAGCCCCACGAGTAGCTGGGACTACAGGCATCAGCCACAGCACCTGGCTGTTTTTTCTGTTTTTAGTAGAGATGGGGTCTCACTCTTGCTCAGGCTGCTCTCGAACTCCTGAGAACTCAAGCAATCCACCTGCCTCAACCTCCCAGAGCGCTGGGATTACATGATGGAGCCTCCACCTCTGGCCACTTTTATGTATTTTTGAAGCAGGGAAATTGGTGGAGAGGCTCAGAGAAAGTTTAGCTGACTTCCCTTTGGCTACCAAGGGCCAGATCTGGGATCAAACTACAGGTTTGCTAAACCCCTCTTCCCAGCGTACACCCCTTTACCTCTGACACAGCCCAGATTTCATGTGGCGGTGTGCTAGCGAATGTTTAGGCTCTCATGTCCACATCAGCATCTGAAACAGACAATGATGTGAGTCCTGACTGGCCGCCAACACCTTGAACCTTCATTCAGATTAAGAAGTTCACCATTACTAATTAAAAAAACCAAAAAAACAAAAACAACCCAACGCTGCCCCAGTTACACCAGTTACTATGGCTATGTGATACCGCCAGACTTAGCGTCCGGGAGGGCTCCCACCTGTGACTGGTGGCTGCTGCTGTCTGTTGGCCTCGCTTACGTAGTAGTCTCGGGTTAGCTGGACTCCATGTGTGGAGCCAGTTTTCCTCACCGCATGCATCCCAAGAGAAGCAGGAGAAAGTGGTATGGATGTTTTTGACTTAGTCTTGACAGCATGTGGGTTCAATACTGCCAAAGCAGTCATGAATCCCCCAGATTCAAGGGGTGGAGGTATAGTGTGAGGAACGGTGAGTCGTGCTGCAAAGGATCATGGGGAAGGGGAGAAAGCTGCCTGGCTGTCTTTGGAAAATACATTTTTGCCGTAGAACCTCTGGTTTCCCAGGTCACAGTGATCTGCCTGGAATGCTCTTTCCAGCTCCCCAGGACCTACACATCTCTAATACATGGTTTAGAAACTACCTCTTACAGGAAGACTTCCCTGATTTCTCTCAGCAAGAAGGAATCTTTCTGTCCTCTGAATCACCATTGCATCAAAAAAAAAAAAAAATCCATTTTCTGGCCCTTTCACTTTCAATCTTGTACCATTATTATTTTTGTGACTGTGCTTTGACCCCTCACAACTCCTGCATGATAACTTGCCCATGGAGCAAATGTTGGCTTCACGAACTAGTCATTATATGATAACTTGAACAGCAGTCCTGAAAAAAGTGTGTTTCAATTCAGCTCTTTTTTTCTTTTCTTTCCAATTCTCATTTCTGAAGGAAATGAAAGAAACCATAAGCTGCCTCGTGAGCAGTTACAGTATAAACTACGTGTGGCTGTTTCCTGTGTTTACTGCTGCTCTGTGAGAAAGAAAAGAGAGAGGGGAGAGAAACACCATGCCATTTACAATTTGATTAAAAAGCTTTTCTTTTTCCTTGTCCTTTTATGTTTAAGCCCTGCAGTTTTCAAATTTCCCTTTCGTCACAGAGGATCAAGCAGCTGTTACTGCAGCAGTCCACTGTTGTGGAAACACCCTCACAGGTGTTCAACAAATTTGGCCTCCTCTCTGGCCCCTGCCCTCAACTCACCCTCATCACCACCAGCCACCCTGAAGGTCTTGGCTGTGTGCCTTGGGGCCTATTTTTCGGACTCTTTTTTCTGCCTGGAAGGTTCTTCCCACCCTGCCTTACCCCCATAGCCACAAACCCGTCATTTCCTTTCAGTCTATGTTCAGAAGATATTTTCTTAAATGAGGCACACCTGACCACTCCATTTAAATCTGCATCTCCCAGCAGAAGCAGAGGGAAGATGACTTCTGGGGGTGGGGGCGGGGACTCTAGGAGACAGGAAGCCATCTGATTTATAGGTACTTAAATGAAACTCTGAATGAAACTCTGTAATGATGAATTTCTTGGGCTTGGTTTTTTAGCTACTGAATCAAAAAACCAATAAGAGCCATTAAAAAAAAAGATAACAACAGCAACAACAACAAAACCCCCCAAACCCTCTAGCATAAGAGTGGCTATTGAAAAATTCAACCTGAGATCCCTTCTGAAATCCCCAGATAGAAGCTATTTCTTTGGATTTAATAGTTGTTCCACAGCGAAGGGCTAAGAGGCTTACACAGCGTTAATTAACACCCGTTGACAAACATTTATAAATGAATCTGGCCAAAGCCCAAGGAGACCAGGTTTTTTTGGTGATAAAAAATAATCTTTGAAGATTATTTATGATCACAAAGGGAGACTGTAAGAAAACATTTTCCTAGACTTGGAAATGAGGCAGGATTACCAGTGTCCTTCCGAGTTGAGTCCTCGGGGCAGGGCTGCCTGGTTAATCTCATTCTCTGATTCTGATTCTCTGGGGTTGAAGAAGGGAGTGTGCCTTTGTTCGATTTGCTATTTACCATGGATTAGGGTATTTTAAATTCTGTAAGGGTGGTTGTTAAATCGTAGAAAACGGATAGCAATGGGAATGATTCTTGCCTAATAGGAACACATATGGATTTTGTTCAGCAGAGATATCAATAAAAAGATTAAAACCACACCATACTTGATGAAAATACTCTAGTGAGCGTCACTAGAAAAGAAAAAGAATTGCCCCTCCTCCCCTCAGCACCCCAGCTCTTTCATCACTCTCTGTGTGTTTTTATAGTGCTCATTGCCTTCTGATATTCTTTAGAATTTACATTTATTATGTTTGTTGTTAATTGCCTCTCCTCCTCCTAAAAAGGAAGCTCCATGAAGGCAGGGGTTTGTGTTCGATCTGTTCACCATAGTATCCCAAAGCGTTAGAATTGCACTGGGCACATTGCAGATGCTCAATAAATACTTCTGGAATGAAGATATTCTGTAACTTAGGTCAGTGACTTTCAAATGTTTTTGACCCTGAGCCACAGTAAGCAAGACATTTTACACGTTGATGCAAACATAACAGGAACAAAATTTTCATGGACAAAATCTACCCTTATTATATGTGGTGCACTCTGATATTTCCTGCTCTCTTCTATTGTAATTTTCAAAATTGCTGAGGGTAGTTGTGGATTGATTTCACAAATGGAACCTGTAAGGTCAGAAACTTTGACTTCAGACCAGGTCGTGGGCAGTGCCTGTGGCTTAGTGGGTAGGACGCCAGCCCCACATACCGAGGGTGGCAGGTTCAAACCCAGACCTGGCCAAACTGCAACAAAAAATAGCTGGGAGTTGTGGTGGGCACCTGTAGTCCCAGCTACTCGGGAGGCTAAGGCAAGAGAATCAACTAAGTCCAGGAGTTGGAGGTTGCTGTGAGCTGTGAGCTGAGATGCTACGGCACTCTACTGAGGGTGATAAAATGAGACTCTTTCCCTAAAAAAAAAAAAACACAAAAAACACCAGGTAGTTCCTGCTACCACAAAAAAGGAAAATGGGAAAGAGGAGGAAAAGCCAGACAGGTTACTTGCTACCATCCACTGCTCCATAAATCATGTTTCATTTTCCTGTAATCTTATCCTGTCTGATGATGTAGAAATCCTCACACAGGTAATTGTCACTTTTTCTTTGGGTGAAAAGTGTTCTCTTCTGCAAGGGGAGTTGAGTTATTTCAAAAGCAAAGAGCTATAAATGAGCTTATTAAAGTCTCAAGGAGAGTCTGTTGGCATCTCCTGTTGATAATTCAAGGCAGGAAAATTAGGTGAGGAGGCAGAGGAAGAACATTTAGAAAGTACAGGTGACTATCACGGAAGCAAAGCACTTGTCTCAGTTTTGCTGCAATTGGAGAGTGGCTGTTTCATGGGGGTGTTATAGCATTACTTTGGCGATTATAGTAATAGATGTTTACCGAAAAGATCCTGTTGGACTGATGAACCTGGGACACTTTTGCTGACCCTGTGAATACATTACTTATCTGCGTTCTTCATCTTCTTGTCTCTTTTTCTCATCTAGCCTTATGCCTCCCGTCCTGTTCCTTCTCATTTTGTTGCTGTTAGAAAAAAGAAGATACAAAACCCAGGAATTGGGACGCTCTGTGTCTCCAGGGATGATGCTGTGGTTAATGGGTTAGATGGACTCTGGTCACAAGTGGGATACTTTCTTAACAGCCTAGCATCAATAATCTGGAAGGATTTCTGTAGTAGTGTGATTTAGTATTAAATGGAATGATTTAGCTGATGTTGGTTAATTCTGTGCAAGTAAACTAATGGCAACCCAATCTCTGATTTATGGATGCCTTTATCCAATGTGAGTTATGAAATCATTTTCATTTCATCTGAAGGAGGTTTTTACTTAAGAATAAATGAATAAACCTTTCATTATAACCTACCTTGGAAAAATATAGACAAAATGACCTTAAATAACAAAACAACAAAATTACAACTTGATTTAAAAAAATCTACCTCCGTCTATATCTTGCCTACTTGTCAGAGCATGCCTCTGACTGAGTTCTTACAGAGTCTCCAATTTGGCTATATGTGTATCTATCTGTCCATTTACCCATCTATTTATTTTAAAGACAGAGTCTTACTGTGTCATCCTTGGTAAAGTGCCATGGTGTCATCATCGCTCACAGCAACCTCTGTCTCTTGGGCTCAAGAGACCTTCTTGTCTCAGCCTCCCAAGTAGCTGGGACTATAGGCACCAGCCACAACGCCTAGTTAGTTTTCCTTTTCTATTTTTAGTAGAGATGGGGGTCTTGTTCTTGCTTAGTTTGGTCTTGAACTTGTCTCCCAGAGTATACATGTATTTAAAAAACCCTATGTTTGTATTTGACCAGTCCCAACTAAAACTAGCTTGAGGAAGAAAAGGGACTTTGTGAGAAAGATACAGAATTGAGGCAGAGCTCCAGGGACTTTAGGCTTTAGGAATCATATTAATACCTGGCTTGCAAGTAACCATTACCATCAAAGAGGGCTGTCTTTCTGCTCGCCACACATACCGCACACCTGCACACTTCTGCATCGGTCTGCTTGGCCCTCCACTCACGGCAGAGGCTTTTTCCCCCAACTCCACATTCCCTTGCTTTCCAGAAGTAAGAGAGCTGCTTCCCTGTATTCCAGCAAAAACGTCTTAGGGAAGATATTTCAGTGGCCTGTCTTGGGTCATTCCACTTGAAGTGGAAGAAGAGAAACCAGCATTGTTTTACCTTTACAGATTTCCTGCCAAACCAGTGGATAACACAGAAAGTTGTCTCGAGAACAGGTAGTGTACCTTAGTCATGCTCAGCGTCTTGGGAGCCTAGTGTGATATGATAGTTAGTTCATAGTAAACGCCTAGTGGAACACTTAGGGAATTATACCCTTAAAAAGGTTGCAAGGTTGGCTCGGCGCCTGTAGCTCAGTGGCTAGGGTGCCAGCCACATACACAAGACCTGATGGGCTCGAATCCAGCCCGGATCTGCCAAACAACGACAACTACAACCAAAAAATAGCCGGGTGTTGTGGCAAGTGCCTGTAGTCCCAGCTACTTGGGAGGCTGAGTAAAGAGAATCGCTGAAGCCTATGAGTTTTAGGTTGCTGTGAGCTGTGACACCATGGCACTCTACTCAGGGCGACAGCTTGAGACTCTGTCTCAAAAAAAAAAACAAAACATAGGTTACAAGGTTAAATCTTATGTTATATGTACTTTACCACAGTAAAACAAAAGAAACGTATTATTGATTTTATTGTCCATTTCTCAAAAGAAGCATAGGTCATAATTTTTTGTGATTTCTAGAGATCTAGTCTCAAATTTAGTTCTTTATGATTGAATAATAAAGGGTTTTAGCAATCTTATGCAGCAATAAGATTCACCCTGATTGGGGCAGCGCCTGTGGTTCATCGAGTAGGGCGCCAGCCCCATATACTGAAGGTGGCGGGTTCAAACCCGGCCTCGGCCGAACTGTAAAACAGAAAAATAGCCAGGCATTGTGGCGGGCACCTGTAGTCCCAGCTACTCGGGAGGCTAAGGCAAGAGAATCGCCTAAGCCCAGGAGCTGGAGGTTGTTGTGAGCTGTGCGATGCCACAGCACTCTACTGAGGGCCATAAAGTGAGACTCTGTCTCTACAAAAAAAAAAAAAGTGTTCACCCTGATCATCTTGTTATTTCTTTTTTCTTTTTAGGCAGAGTCTCACTATGTTGCCCTCCGTAGAGTGCCTCACCTCTCAATAGGTGCCCGCCACAATGCCCAGCTGTTTTTGGTTGCTTTTGTCATTGTTGTTTAGCAGGCCCAGGCTGGGCTTGAACCCACCAGACTCGGTGTATGTGGCCGGCGCCCTACTCGCTGAGCCAAGGGTGCTGAGCCATACATCCTGAACATCTTAATAGAAGTTTGCAATCAAAATGCTATGACGTGGAACATACTGACGTTGTTTAGGGTTGGGTGGAAAGGTCTCAATATAAGGATTATATGTTTTCTTTTTGGGTGTGTCTTGAGGAACTTTGGGGGCCTCTTTTCCTGTCTATGTTAGTGTGCAGTAACAGCATACATCTAAGCCCAGGATTTTGTTCATTTCTGTATTCTTAGCACTTCTATATATGGCATAGAGTAGGTGTTGAATAATATTTGCTGAATAAATGACTAAATGTCTTGGCATGGGAACTAGGACATCCATCAAATTAGTCACCTTTAAAAATCAACGAAGATTTTTGAACCTGTAGCTCCAGCCAGACAGTGACAAATATCTTCACCTTCCTGGACTGACTTATTTTTTGGCCAAGCTCTGTACTGTACATGAGCTGTCATCTTCCACACTTTCTTGTTTATTGCCTGGATCTAGAGTCAGTTACACCCTGATGCAGACTTCAGCATTCTCTGGGTACATTCAGCCCCACCTCAGACTCTGGGCTGAGCCATGGGCTTGCTTTAGTCCATGGGGTTTTGGTGATCATAATGCTGGCAGAGTGCTTGTGAATTTCTGCTTAGTCTCTTGCTTCTCTGCAATTGCCATGAGAAGATGCCTGGTCTAGTCCACTGGAGGATGAGATGTGTAGAGCAGAGCCAAGCTGTCCCATTTGCCTGAGCCAACCCCATCCTAGATCAGCCAGATGAAACCAGAGCAGAAGAAATGCTGAGTGGAGCCCACTCCAGCCCACAAACAATACTTTTCACGCATGTGAGTGATGTGTAACTGATGCGCCACAGTTGTTTTGTACTGCATTTCCAAACACCTCTTGGATTTTCTTTTTTCTTTCTTTCTTTTTTTTTAACTTTCCAAAAGTCATCACCTTTTTCCAGGATCTTCATTGTATCCACATTTTGGTAGTATCATTCCACCCTTCAGCATCCAGCTGTTCGTGGTTGAACCCATTCTGCAATTGATGATTTTGAGCAAGTGGTGTTGGTCATCACTGTCTCAGAAATTTATGCTCATCCTTTGCGACCTGGCCTATCAAATTTAAATAACTTTGCCTTCAAAACTTTCCATATTCCAGCTACTCGGGAGGCTGAGCCAAGAGAATCGCCTAAGCCCAGGAGTTGGAGGTTGCTGTGAGCTGTGTGACACCACCACACTCTACCGATGGTGATAAAGTGAGACTCTGTCTCTACAAAAAAAAGAAAAAAAAACTTCATATTTTGATTTCATAGTCTCTATTGTAAACTTATTTTCTGAAAGCTATAAAACTATTAATCCTTTACATTAATTAGGCTGGTGTCATTATTTTCACCCCCAAATTGGGTAAGTTCTTACATCTGTGCCCTTAATCATAATTTTCATGTTTAGATACTCTCCCTAAGCACCATCAAAATTCCTCTACAGGGAATAGTTTAAAGGCTCTTTGTGCCTAACCTATGTGTCCCAGAGGTGGCACAGGCTAGAAAAGAAAGCCTAATAGTTTGGTTAATTGTTTGGATCCTACAGTTTTTGTTAAGAGTGTTGCACATGATGGGAGGCTGAGGGAAGAGAATTGCTTAAGCCCAAGATTTGAGGTTGCTATAAGCTGTGACACCACGACATTCTATCCAGGGTGACAGCTTGAGACTCTGTCTCAAAAAAAAAAAAAAAAGTGTTGCAGATGATTTGATGAAATGTAACTTGATCAAACACATTCTGGTGGAGAATAATTTAGTCCACCAGACCATTTGGTTAAAAATAAATCTCAGTTACTAGACTTTCCAGTATTAGTAATTGTGGTATTCTAGGACTCTTTCAAGCATTTTTAACAATTTTTTTTTTTTTTAGAAATTGTAAGGTTAAAATGTAAGAAACTGTTGTTCTTTCACGTTTGTGAGATTTGGGACAATTGAAAGGAGGAGATTTGTAAACAAAAAATAATAGTGAGTGATGAGCGATTGAATTAGTTGGAATAACTGACACCATCCATCCTGTGAAAAGAATGAAAACACAGCTAAATCAGCAGAGCTTAGGAAAACAATGTAGTCAATAGTCTGCAGCAGAAAATTCTCCAAACTTGAAAATTCCAGCTTTGCCTTTTTTTAAGTGTCAAAATATTAAGGGGGTACACATGTTTTTCTGGCATAGATATCTTGTATAAAGCCTAAATCATGGATTTTTATATTTATCTATCTTATTTAATAAAATAACCAAATAATAATAATGGACTAAAGTAACATCTAAAATAACATCTGTTACTATTAGAAAACAGTGCATGTTCACAACATAAGAGTCAGAAAATCGGAGAAGAAGAACATAAAAAAATGTCCACAGACCCACTTGATAGAAATAATAACTGTTCACCCCTGGCATAATCCTTTAAACTCCTGTCCTATGAATATTTATTTTATATACATTGTGACTTCATGAATTAGGTAATACTGTATCTATCTGTATCTAAGTATAATTGATTTAAGTCAATGATAATCATTTGTCACTAACAATTTGTGTTATTTACTCTCTTATTCTCGTGCTTTTTAAGCTAATTCCTATTATTGTCTCTTTAGGTTGTTTCAACTAATCTAAGAATTATGAGTGGCATACAGTGACTGCTCAATGAATACCTAGTGAAAGAGTAGATGAATGAATAATAGCACGTTGAATGCTCAGGTTGTGTCCACTCAACTCTGTTGTTGGTGTATGACACAGTCTTGGTGAAGAGCCACCAACCAATAAAGAACCATGAAGAAGGATGGTATCCCCTTCACCTGCACGTGGGCAGGTGCATTGGGAAAGGAACGCCTAAATGTCTTGGGAATCCAAACAAGACTTCATGGGGAGATGAGAATCGAACTGAATTTGGAAGGAGTGAGAATTTTTCAGATAGTAAGTGGGGGAAATAGTACTAAGTCAGTGGGGTTAAGTAGGGACTGATTCTTGGAATAGGCAAATCCAGAACAGAAGGCAGAGAGGGACATGGGCAACTGAGGAAGAGTAGAACGTTAGCTCAACATTGGTGAGTTGTTACCCAAGGTATGTATGGCTCTGGGGCAGAGGTAACAAGATTGACCTGGCTGTAGTGAGAAAGCTGAGCTGGGAAGTGATGTGCTATACATTTGTATGAAACTGCAGGCTCTTCCTGTTACTTTGTGGGAGGCTGTAAGGTCTGGTGCTTGAAGGTAGAATTTCTACTCACTTGGTTTGCTAAGAAGCAAAGGCGAATGAGCCCAGCTGTTACTAGTCATGTATATTCATCTAACTGGCTGTCAAGGAAGCAGATGTGAAGCTCTGAGCATAGGTTAGAGCCTGAGCAACCTTTAAGGAATTGCGCACAGAGACTACTGGCTACTTTTGTGGGAAAAATTTGTAGATGACTATTTTGGCAAATTGTTTATGTGTTCTATTACATGGCTGTTTTGTGGGAGGCTATTTGAAATTCTGTCTTAAGGAACTGCTGTTTGTAATCTATAGAACTGTGTTGATAAAAATAAGGGGAATAATTTTTGTCTACAAATGCAAGCATTAGAGTAGGTAAAGTGACTTTATTTCTTTTGAGACAGAGTCTCACTTTGTCGCCCTCAGTAGAGTGCTGTGACATCACAGCTCACAGCAACTTTCAGCTCTTGGGCTCAGGCGATTCTCTTGCCTCAGCCTCCCAAGTAGCTGAGACTACAGGTGCCCGCCGCAACACCCAGCTATTTGTTGTTGTTGTTGTCGTAGTTTGGCCGGGGCTGGGGCCGGGTTAAAACCCACCACCCTCGGTATATGGGGCTGGCACCCTATTCACTGAGCTACAGGCACCGCCCGGTAGAGTGACTTTTAAGAAATTCCTCAGACATGTAATTGTGATATTATTTTTTTTATTTTTTTGAGACAGAGCCTCAAGCTGTCACCCTCTGGATCACAGCTCACAGCAACCTCCAATTCCAGGGCTCAAGCAAGTCTCCTGCCTCCACCTCCCAAGTGGCTGGGACTATAGGCGCCCACCACAACGCCCGGCCATCTTTTGGTTGCAGCCGTCATTGTTGTTTGGTGGGGCCTGGCTGGATTCAAACCCGCCAGCTCAGGTGTACGTGGCTGGCGCCTTAACCCGTTGAGCCACAGTGATATTATTCTTATAGTTGAGGTAAAGGGATGCCGAAAATAAAAATAAGAAATAAACCAAAAAGCGAATCTCTGGTTCTCTCTGAAAGTTTTTTCAATCCTTTGACCTTTCCAAAGCATGCACATTTAATTCAGAACTAAAGTGACATCTGGAGGGCTCTTGTTGGGTAGGGAGTAGATACAAATGAGCAGTTCCAATTATTTTCTGTTTGTGGGCTGCATTTCAGCTCTTGCACCCTTGGTCTTGGTCCATTTAATTAAAGTTATTCATAGGATTACATTAATCCTTTAAGAATTATTCCATTTCAATTTTTTAAAAATCTAAGGAATGATAGATAAGAAAAGGCGACTCACTCAGTATCACCCCTGAAATAGACTGGTGTGGCTGTAATACCATCCATGTCTTCTCTAACTGGACTCCCACACTCAGCGGCCTATCAGGATCTTCACAGCTCACCCAAGACCTACACAGAACTTGACCCTTTCCCTTCCCCAACTCCTTCTTTTTTGCTTTGTTATCTTTGAGTCCCCTGCCCCCTCATAGGCCACATGTAGCATGCAATATCTCAGCAAGGTCCAGTGAGTGTGCCTTCGAGGGAAGCCTCCCTCCGCCCCTTCTCACTCTCTCCTTTGGTCCACCCCCCTTTCATCTTTTGCCTGGACCATTGCGGGTGCTGCCTAGCTGGTCTCCTTGCTCCACCCTTGCCCTCATAGCAGCCACTGGTCTTTTGAAAATCACAAATCAAATTACATTTCTATGACTCTGGAACAACAAACACCTACTCGGCACTAATTATATGCCGTCACAATTCTAAGTGCTTACCAGATATTGACTTATTTTATCGTCCTAAGTTTGTGGTCATTGGTGCTCTTTTATCCCTATTTTATACATGAGGAAACAGAGGCATACAGGTCAGATAACCAAGATCCCACAGCTAATAAGAGTGTGGAATTAGAATAGTCTGACTGAGTCCATGCTGTTAGCCACCTGCCCAACTCGGTCCAGGATGCCTTTCCTGCACCCCTGCCCTGGTCTATTCAGAATCCTTCACTTTTTCTGTTATAGATAATGTCTCTCCTCAAAGGAGCCTTTCCTGTCTGAAGTGTCATCCTCTAACATAACCACTGTTGCCTTCTATCTTTTTTCTGATTTATTTTCATTTGTTTTTGCTCTTCCTCCCTAGAATGTGGGCTTCATGACAAAAGGATATTTTGAATGTCCTAGGAAACTGTCCAGTGCAATATTTTGTTGAATGAATGAATGAGTGAATGAATATCCATCCCTGTAATTCAAAGGTGAATAACTGAATTTTTTAACATGACAGGTACTATCATTACTATCATAGTTTCAGAGAAAATCAGTGCTGTCTTGCCACACAAATTGTGGATAATTCCATAGCTTTGCCTATGACTAAGATATTGACTCACTATTTATTAATCCATAGATCTTTAAAATTGCTACATATATTTTTAAGTGCAATTTGATGAATTTTGGACAACCGCATTCACCTGTGCAACAAATATCGAATAAATATATGGAATATCCCCAGTATCCTGAAAGGTTTCCATGTGACTCCTTCAAATCAATTCTCAATCTCCATAGGCAACCACTGCTGTGATTCTATCACCAAAGATGATTTGGGGGCTTTACATAAATGGAATCACACAACTATGTGAATGTACACTGTGTGTCTGGGTTCTTTTGCTCTGCATAATATTTTTGAGATTAATTTATATTATTGGGTAGAGCAGTTTATTCTTCATAATGCCGAGTAGTATTCCATTGTATAAACGGACCACACTGTTTATACATTCTCCTGTTGATGGACATTTGTGTTGTTTCAGCTTTTTGCTAATGTGAAAAAAGCTACTATCAGCATCTTTGAGTGAATCTGTTTTGTAAGTCTTATCTTGACATTGTATAAGTCATTTTGTGGGCTTATTTTGTAATTTCTCTTGGGTAAATACCTACCTATATAATTGCTACATTATAGAGAAGATCTATGTTTAATCTTATAAGAAACTGCCAAATAGTTTTCCAAAGTGGTGCTACTATTTTTATTCCCACCAGCAATGTATGAAACTTCCAGTTCCTTTCTGTCCTTGCCAGAATTTATTGGCAGTCTTGTTAATTGTAGGATCTTAGTAGGTGTGATTGCTTAGTGTGGTTTCAATCTGTATTTCCCTAATAATGCTAATGTTCAACGTCTCTCTATGTGCTTAGTGGGCAAGGAGGAAGATTCTCTTGTGAAGTGTCTATTCAAATCTTTAGTTCATGGTAGGAGAGGGGTTATTCATTTTGTACTATTGATTGGTAGAATTATGCATTTATTTTGCATGTAATTCTTTCATCATATATGCTAATCATAATAGAAAAAAATGGATAAATTGGACTTTATTAAAATCAAAACCTGCTCATCAAAAGTTAATAAAATCACAAGTCACATAGTGAGGGGAAATGTTCAAATATAGTATGTGTGTGTGTATTTATATACATATATATACTGTGTAATACATACACATAAAAGGAGCAAATGTTTTATATACAGTAGACCACCACCCTACATTGACCACCTCCTTAGGTTGACCTAATTTTCTTTTCGAGACAGAGCCTCAAGCTGTCACCCTGGATAGAGTGCTGTGGCATCACAGCTCACAG
>CAUYRH010109860.1:0-15982 GCA_963574655.1 Perodicticus potto
TTTTGAGACAGAGCCTCAAGCTGTCACCCTGGGTAGAGTGCTGTGGCATCACAGCTCACAGCAATCTCCAACTCCTGGGCTCAAGATTCGCCTGCCTCTGCCTCCCAAGTAGCTGGGACTACAGGCGTCGGCCACAACGCCTGGCTGTTTTTTAGTTGCAGCCGTCATTGTTGTTTGTCAGCCAGACTGGATTCGAACCTGCCAGCTCAGGTGTACGTGGCTGGCGGCTTAGCCGCTGGAGCCACAGGCGCCGAGCTGGAGAATCGGAAATCTTCTAATCATTGTGTTGCCCTATGAAGGGTCTCAAGGTTTGTTCAATTCACAAACCAATATCTCACATGAGTCACCTTCCATTTCTCCCTACCCAACTTGAGTCCATAAAATAAAAACTTGGTAACATTCTGAAAATAACCCTCTGCTACCTGAGGGAAAATAAAACACACATTTGGAACAAAAGAGTTGCCAAAATTATCTGATCCGCTTACAAAAGCAAAGAGTGAAAAAGTCTGACATAATTCCAAGAACTATGCAAACGCAAATACACCAAAGGGTCTGTTTCTCCCCCCCCCCCAAAAAAAGTCAGGGGGAGGCAGGTAGATAGAACCTCGTTTAATAGGATTATAAAAATTAGAAAAAGCTGGGCTGCGCCTGTGGCTCAAAGGAATAGTGCGCCGGCCCCATATGCTGGAGGTGGCGGGTTCAAACCCAGCCCCAGCCAAAAACTGCAAAAAAAAAGAAAAGAAAAAGAAAAAGAATAAAAAATGATTTAAAAAAATTAGAAAAAGCTAAATACTATTAATACTGATCCAGGCAAAAGCTGGCTTGTCATTCGTTTTGCCGGTTGATCATTTCTCTAGAATACCTAATCAACTGGGGCACTCCTGAAAAGACAGATCCCTCCACAGGTAACCGCACAAAGGTCTTTCCTGACCGCAAAGGGCTTGGTAACGTTTCCGCGCTGGGTTGACCCCACCGACAGTTTACCAACGGGAGAGTTTGGAAGGAGAGAAGGCTCCTGTCAGGGAAATGATCGAAAAGCCTACTCAACACAACCTTCTCGATTCAATGTGCTCCCAATCCCACAACCAATAAGGAACGTTTCAAAAGCGCTTAGCATTCCCAAGAATCCCTTCCGCCCAACGCGACAAACTAAAAAGTGAGGTTCAAACAGGTGCACGCCCCGTAAACGATGCCAGGGAACCGAGGCATCCCCAGGAGCCCACAGAAGTAAAGGGCAGGGGCTCACACACTGAGGAAGATTCGCACACTGTGGAGCTCTAGAGAGAAATAACAGGGAATTCAAAACAAAGAAAGAAAATAGAAACAAAAAAAGATTAAAAGAACAGGACAACAGATTACTGTTAAGAGACAGCCCCACTTCCGGCCCTACCTCGCAGAGACTCTACTTCCGGACTCCTGCAAAATCCCGGCTTTCGAGGATTAAACGTCCGCAGCCAATGAGAGTGTCAGCTACCGCCGCAGGCCCGCAGTCGTGCCCTAAATCCCGCCTCTTCCGCTAGAGAGGAGCCTATCCTAGCGTCTGCGTCGCGCCGCTTGGGAGGCGGTGCCGTAACGAGCCCAACCGGACGGAGGAAAGGGCGAGCGGGTAGGCGGGGCGTTCACGCCTCTTCCGCCCTGGGCCCGGAAGGGTGATGTGGCTGGGGCACCGCCGGCCTCACTATGGTAAGAACTGGGGCTGCCCGGTGGCGGCTGAGCTTCGCTAAGCGGTTGTGGGTCCGGGCTAGCGCTGAGGGGTTGTGCTGCGGCCCGGGATGCTGCGGCTGGGAAGCCCTCCCGGTAACTTAGCTCTCGCAGGGACCACTTAGCACGGGCCAAGGAGCCATGTGGTCCCTGCACGCCTAAGCTAGGAGAATCTGGGCTGACCGTCCCAGGAACACCGAGAGGTTAGAGAGAGAGCCCGGCCTCTCCTGCAGAGGCCACTTTCCTGCTTTGTTTAGGAGAAACGCACTGGTGTGGCCTAACCCATCGGTTGCTTAGGTTGTCTGTGGCTATTGACCCTTAAAGCATTACAGCTTCTGGGGTTCCCACTTGTTCTCGCTTCGGGTTTTTTGTTTACATGTTTAGGGGTTGGTTGGTTTGCGTTTCTTAACTCTCTCTGGGATCAAACCCACCATTGTTTTTAATTGTTTTGTTGGGATTTGCTTATTATTATTTTGGCACCACACTCACTACTCTCATCTTCAGTTCTTGAATCAATAGTTTCTCAGGCCTCTCCCACACCATTCTCTGAACCTTAAAAATGCTATTTTGTAAACGATCTTTTAATAGCTGGGAGTTCTCTACACCGGTGGGTTTCCCTTCTGGGAGTTTTATGTATTTCCCAGAGTGGTATTTGGCCTGGGGCCTTCTACTTCCTCATGTTTAAGGTTTTTCATGTGCGTGTGTGTTCTTTTGGTAGTTAAGTTGCCTCAGAAAAGCTTGAACATAAGTCACAAAAGTTAGTCAAAGAAATGCTTACATTTCCAGACTCAGAAAAAGAGCCAGTGTAGCCAAAAACAGTTGTAAAGTTGGTGGTAATAGTAAAATCTCTGAGTTTGTGTCTGAAGGTAAATACTGGCTGCCTCAACGCCAGGCCCTGAAAGTGAGTTTATGAAGTCCACATGCCAAATGTTGCCTATATTTCCAGAGAAAAGACTGTGCCTGTTACAGTCTCAAAATCACCTGTGAAACCTTCCCCAAAGCTAAGAATCTCTATGTGTTCTCAGAAGCTGATGCAGATTCCCACACAGCACACACCCTTAGGTTTTTGATCAAAAACTCATTAATCATTGCCTGCTTTATGCCAGCTTCTTTGATTATGGCTGGGTCATAGGTCACAGTCTCTGCCCTGGACAAGTTTACCACCAGGTGGAGGAAGTGACAGTTCATTGGCACATCATTCCTTCTGTGGCTAAGGATATTCTTTATTTCAGCTTCTTTCCCCAACTACCATATGACAGGATGATAGGTTATACTTGCTCTTAAAAGTGTCATTAATGAACTGTTATTTAACTTAAAAATTTGCTTGTTTTTCATTTGATAAGAATGTCACTCTTAATTCTTACATATCTTTCTAGAAGCTGAAGTTGAATTATTTCACTCATAGTCAAATCAAAGATAGATCTGCTTATCATCTTGCTGACACATGGACTAGCTAAAAACAAGACGCATGTACTGTGTTTTAAGTTCAACAGTATTTAAACTGTCTTGCCATGCTTGTTTTTCCAAAAGTAGCACAAGATTTCATTTATTAGCACTTCCTATGTACCATACTCTGTTAAGAAAAAAAATCAATTTGTGAGCACCATCTTATTTCAAGCTCACAACAGCTTCTTAGTACATGTTTAAAGGTAAAAGAAGTGAAGCACAAGGAGACTGACTTCCTGGGATCATACTTCCAGTAGGTAGTGCAGCCAGGTTTCAAAATGACTAATGTCCAGATGCCAGAAGTCTTCGTGTTGTTGCAAATAGTAACCCGACATAAGAGAGGATACCTTAGTGACTTGTTGCCCTCAAATATAAATGTCATTTAGACGTGGGTGGATATTAGAAACAAAAGCCAGGTGATGAAGTTTTCCTTCCTACTTTGTTCCTTTGAGCTTCGGATGGCAAAAGGACATTGTGCTTGGCAGAGCTACACAGTGAGGTTTCAAGAGGCGAAATTAGCAATTCAAAGATAGACTCCTGTCTCGGTATTTTTTTTGAGTTTGTACCTAAACTTAGTTTATTTGTGAGGGAACCCAGTGGTAATGTTAAGTAATCTAAATTAACTGTACTTTAATAAATCCATTTTTAGAAAGCACTTCAAGGACAAAAATGTTTATTAGTAATACTAATCTGCAACTGACAGCATATATATAAACAACTGCATCACTTATGAATTAATACTTTTAAGAAATTTCAGAATGCTTCGTTTTCCCCAGCTTCTAACATCCTTCAAGATTTATTTCAAGTATCATCTCTTTCCAGGAAGCCTTTCCTGACCGCTTGCTATTTTCTTCTACTCCCTTTAGGTAGGTATATGGGCATCCATAGTCAATGTGCATACTGCTAGTCTCTCTCCAGCACAGGTCTTAACAGAAAACAACAATATGTTATTGCCTATCTTTCTCCCTCCATAGGTGGAATTCTTAGAGATGAAGTCTTTTAATCTCCTAATCTGTGGTACTAGTTAGAGTTAGTGCTCAAAGTAAACAAGATTGTGGGGATAGAAGTGTGCTCTTGGACTTCACAGTCTAATGGAGGAGATGTACTGAGACAACTTGTGTAGTGGAAAGAGCATGGGCTTTAGACTAAGGCAAACAGGGTTAGAATCATGACCAGCTTCCATCCTTCACTTGGTTTACCATGAGGAAGTTTATCTGCATGTCGTCTTCTTGGTATGTTAAGTGATTTACAGATATTCTCGTTTAATGCTCATGATCCCTGCAAAGTAGGAGTTATTGGCCACATGTTATAATTAAAATTAATATCAGAACAGGTGTGAAATATTTTCTCTCGTCTTGTAGCATAGGTAATGTAGAAAATTACTACGCAGAAGGAGTGATTCTGCCTGGGAACTGCTGGGAAACATCTCCAAGGAAGTAATACTGACTTGTATGTTGAAGAGTATTAAGGCAAGAGTCATTAGCTAGAGTGGAGACAGTGTTTTCTATTTTTTAGATAAAGGAAACTGCAGGAAACAAAAGTCATGAAGTTGAATAGTGGCTTGAAGAATCATAACAGGAAATGAAAGAAGTAGAGTAGAATGATGAACAGTGAGGCTAGAAACAAAGTAACTTGACTTTTATAAGCTTGACTTTATGTTTTAATAGTATTTAATTGCTTACTTGATAAAGGCTGTGGAGCAGGGAAATACAGGCGTGCATTTTAGAAAACCAGTTGATAACAATAAATGAAGAAAGAATCTGGGAGATCAACTTGAAAACAAGTGCAGTAAACCAGGTAGTCAGAGTGCCACAACTCTGACAATAACAGGTTGAAAGGAAGAAATAATGAGGAAAATCATTTTGAGGTACTTAGTGAGTGGCAATGAAGTACCACTGCAGCTTGGGTGATTGATTGGATAGGAAGGAAATAAAGCAAGTCCTGGAGTAATGTTGATACAGAAAAAAAATCAGACCCCAGCTGAGGCCACTGCCTGTGTGGAGTTGGCACTTTTTCTCTGTGCCTGCCTAGGCTTTTCCTCCCACATCCCAAAGACTTTCATGTTCCCTTCATTGGCATGTCTGCGTGGTCCCAGTGTGAGCTAGTGTGTGTGTCTGTGAGTGTACCCCGTGAGCGTGGGTTGTCATCCTGACCACGGCTGGGTCTCGCCCTAACCCTGCACTGCTGGGGTAAGCCACTGGCGACTGAACTAGAATGAACTGGTGAATAATTACCTTGTTTCATTAATCTTTTCTAAATGTATGTATAGCTCATATGTACTTCAGTGTTTAATTTTAGATGTGTTTTGGTCTTTAGTTAGAAGTTCCGTGATGTTTTATGACCAGAAACATGCCTTAGGAATTTAACTCTTGTTTATATCAATTAGCCTGTGATAAAATTGGATTAATTCAACCTTGTTCAGATTAAACTTGCTGTTTCCCAGAACTATAGACGGCATTTAAGTGAGGACTTGCTCCATTGGGTAAGCCCCTACTATGATGGGTGCTTTACATGCATGGTTTTGTTACAGACCTACATCACTGACTACATTTTACATATGAAGAAACAGATTCTCTGAGCCAAGTGACTTGCCGGTGATCACACTGCTTATAAATAACAAAGCTTAAACTTAACAGCTTTGACACCAAAATCTCGTGCACTTTGTACTATGCAATAATGCCGTTAATTCCACAAAACAATTTAGCAGAAAGGTAATGTTTCTGACTGCATGAAAGGAATTTATGAACTACACTTTAAAACCCACTGCATTAGGCTAATTGTGATCTGACGTGGACGCTGCTCCTCTAACAAAGCACTTGTGACCCAGATCACAGAAACTGTAGATGCCCAGACCAGGTAAATTTCTGGGCATTGATCTCTTTGTCAAGCTCCAGATGATTCTAACGAGGTTTCATGCCGTGTGTGGTCCACCATGATAGGAACTTGCTCCATTCTGTCTTTTCCTGATAATGCGGTCAAAGTGCTCTTTTTCGTGGCAGGATTTGCTTTTTGTCCTTTGTAGTACTTTCTCTTGTCAAATGATTTTATTAAGGACAGGTGAAGCATTTATTCCATTTTTTCACTCTACCATTTCATTGCCTATGCTTTCTCTGAACACTTTTGACATCCCCGTTCTTTTATTTTTGGATCAGAGATACACATGAAATAGCTGTAAAAACTAAGCATCACAAGCATGGCAAATTAATTGTAGCTACCATAACAATTAGATGAAAATAAGTACAAACGACCACCAGTGCTGCCCCTGGAAAACAATTGAGGTGCCTGCATGGTGTAGTGTAGCTTTACTCAATCCATGAAAGTTGGTGGGAAGTGTTAAGTACAGCTGGTCTCTCTATACATTTTTGAAACAGGACCAGTGAGAAAAAAATGATCATTTCATCCACTCCCCCCTTTTTCATTTTACAAATGAAATTAAACTGATAAGAAAAATGTTGATTTATCTAAGGACAAAAGTAATATACTTGGATTATTTCATTAATGCCAGTATTTATTGTCCACTGGTACTGAGAAGAGATGAGTGATGTGTGTTGTCTAAACATTAAGCAAGCTTGGTTTCTTGCTTTTAAACTGAGGAAGCTTTTCTGAGGTTGCTTACTGTATGGTTGTCATGCTGCCTTACAGTAAGCAACAGTTTCAATTTATGTGGTAAAGAAAATGCTAATTTTTTTGCATATTAGAAATCTTTTCAACCACTTCCGGTCTTTTATTTTGGACAAACGGGGTATATGTGTGTTTGTACAATCATATGAGGGCTAACATTTGTCCTTGCATTTTTATGTTTTCCATTTTAAGAGGCCAGTTAGAAAATGCTGACCTGACCTAGATTTATTTGTAAATGCTACAATGCTAGCCCACTTTTCCAGGGGTATACAATTTTTATCACAATTAGGTCAGGAGTGTCATATCTGTGTTCCCTTACATTCCCAGAAATGGAGAGACTACTTTGGTTTCATGTAAAAAAGTATTAATAATACAAATAAGATGTTAGTATTTGTAATTTTAAAAATTCTTTAGTATTCAATTCTTGTTTTAAAGTGTACTTTAATTAAGCTGGCAGAATTAATGTGTCGGTAAAAATTTACTTCCCATGTAGTCAACATTTGAAACTCCTAGCCAGTGTTATGCATAAACACGGACCTTAATCAAAAAATTTATTAAACAGTTTATTAATCCTAAAAATAAGCTATGTGAAGCCCAGGTGATCTAAGGCTAGTGAAAATACTGTAGGTTTAGTCAGACTCCTGTCTGCAGATTAAGGGTGTTTAGTAACCAACCATTGAGCCCCCCTTAGGCAAAGCATTTCTCACGTATTAATATGTATATTTCTTCTGCTTTTCTCACTGTTCTCTTTTTTTTCTTTTTGTACTTTATATTGCTTGGATCATTCCTTGTTTTTATCCTTCCATTTCTAAAGTCTAAACTTGATGAATGTAATTTTGGCATTCTGAAATGACTCTACAAGTAAGAAATTATACCTTAATAGATAAAAGTGATGAAATTGAATCTGAAAAAACTTCCTAACTTTTTAAAAGGATTGGAATAGATATTTAAAGGTTTGTCAACATTGCAAATAGTTTTATGTTTAGAGCACTATGCTTTCATTGATCAACTTCCATCTATTCATTGATAAATTATTGCATCTACAATAATTGTGGCTGCATGAAAGTCTGATAGTTATTTTCATTATTTCAAAAGACTTAACCAATTGTAATTTACTTCAAAATGGTTATATATGAGTCATCAAGATTATTTCCTTCTGATTTGGGTAAATTAACTCTGTGCAGTAACACTGTTTCAAGCATATTGGGAGCTCTGATCAGCTGTAAGATAGGTCTGCAGTACAGAGGGATAATAAAAGGGCCTCCATGGTCATGTTTTAGAAGAATGGGCACAACTCTCAGTATAAGCAGTCCCTGGGGTTCTGAAGGAGGTAAGTTCTGTAGGGTTGTTTGTAAGTCATAACAGGTACATTAACCTATTACCTGTAATATCCTCTATTCTTATGTGCGAGTCATACATCAGTCAGATGTTTGTAATCAGGGACTGCCTATAATGGTAGAAGGTCAAGGCTGTCATGTTCTACAACCTCAAAGTTGACCATTCTGATTGCTTTTGAAGTTGTGCACCGTAGGGTGCTACAGGAAGCCTTGAGTCAAGGAAATATTACTGATACCTCTTTACAAAAAGCAAACATTTGTAGGTGTGATTGACAGAATGACCCTTTCAAATGTGAATGTGTTACCTTACATTGCTAAAGGAACTTTGCATATGTGAGTCAGGTAACAGTTTTGATTTGGGAAGATTATCCTGGCTTATGGAGAGGAGAAAGGAATTTAATCACAAGGGTCCTTAAAAGAGGGTAGCATTAGGGTCCTAGTCACTGAAGATTTACTTATCAGGGCCAGTGATTTGGGATCACTAGCCAAGGAATGTGGGTAGCCTCAAGAAACTAGAAAGGACAGGGACACAGATTCTTCCTCCTGCGCCTCAAAAAAGAAACTACCAAACCCATTTTAGATTTCTGACACCTAGAACTATAAGATAAATTTTTGACTTTTAAGCCATTAGGTTTGTCGTTATTTGTTACATTATTTGTTACAGTAGCAATAGGAAACTAATGTTACATTAGGGAGGAAAGTTTTATTTCTAACACTTTCCTCAGCTCTTTCATAAGATGTGAACTATCTAGGTTTTGTCAAAAGCATTTTTAAATTCACTAAAAACTTTGTGTGTATGTATGAACATAAAAATTGATAGAACGTTTATAGAGTACAAGTTAATGAATGGGACCTATCAAAATTTAAATGTGAATTATTTTCGAGCCAGCAATTCTAAGACCCCCCCCAACCTTACCCCCAAAAATACCTGTATAGATGCAAGAATAGCTTAATTGGGCTGTTACACATTATTTGTAGTAGAAACCTGAAGACAAGCTGCCTATCAGTGAGGATCGGTAAAATAATATCCTTTTTTTCTGTTAGGAATCTAAGGTATAGATAAAGTAACATGGTACAGTTAGTAAGAAGTAGACCCAGAATTCAAAACAAGGCAGTCTGGCTCTAGAGTCCGTTGCCCTTAGCCATCTCACTGTCCTAGACAGCTAAAAACAATGAACAGATACATGTACGCTGACATGGAGAATTCATTCTGAGGTGTGTACTGGGAATTTTGTCTTTTAAAGGGAAGTCATAGAAAAAATACATATAGTACTATCTCTCCTTTTTGAAACATCCATGAATACATATTTATGCACAGAAAAAGAGATGATGTCCTTTTTTCTTTTTTTCTTTCTTTTTTTTTTTTTTTTGAGACAGCCTCAAGCTATAGCCTTGGGTAGAGTGCTGTAGCATCACAGCTCACAGCAACCTCCAACTCCTGGGCTTAAGCAATTCTCTTGCCTCAGCCTCCCAAGTAGCTGGGACTAAAGAAGCCCACCACAACGCACAGCTATTTTTTGGTTGTAGTTTTCATTGTTAGACAGGCCCGGGCCAAATTCGAACCCGCCAGCTCTGGTGTATGTGGCTCATGTGCCACCCCAGAGCTGATGTTCCGTAATGTCCCAAGTTGTTAACAGTGGTCATTTTCTGCTTGCTCAAAGGAATGAGAAGACAGTGGAGTGAAAAGTTTTCATATATTACTTATATATCTATGTTATCCATATGACTTACATTGACCGTGTATTTAATGTAAAATAAAGACAAAGTCAGTAATAACTAGCAAATGTATCATGCATTATAGATCCTGTGATTGCTATTTTAAGAGTGTAGGGGTCATTACAAAGTTTTAGTTTTGTTTTTATGGCGTTATGGAATTTATACCTTTGATTTTTGATGTTCGGTCTTTGTCAGGGATAAAGTCTTTGCTTTACAGTATTGCTCCTGTGAGGAAAATGTGGTTATTTTCAGAAACAAAGACGTTGAAAAGTATAATGTGTACTTCTGAATTTAAGACACATTTGTTTGTTGTTGCATACTCTTATTTTTTAAGTCACAATTGCATATGTAAAGTATCAACTATTAGTACATCTTTAGTCAAGAGCAATATAATCCTTGGTAAAAATAATCTATGAAGCTTTATCTAAAATTCTTAGAAGAAGATTCTGTACCTTGATTATTATTTGAGGACAGTGAGGTAAAAACTATAAAGATCTGCTTACTCTGAACAACTCCTTTTTCTTTTCAACATCAGCTTATTTTACTCATATAACAGAAAAGTAAGCAATTATTTCTTTAGGAAGGCCCAAACTAAGATTAGTATAAATTCATAGCAAGATAACAGACGTGGCCATACAACACCTGCCTTCATCTTTGGGAACTCTAAGGAAGTCTAGCTATGGGAATACTATAAATCTGACATTATCCATATAACCCTGACTAGAGTGCCAAAAGAAGAACTAAAATCTATTCAAAACATTTAAATTAAATGTTACATGAAAATATACCAGACGATATGACGAGTTCTGCCTCTATATTTATATTGCTTTGTTCATAGTTTTGAATTCATTGATAGGGAGCTTCAAAGAATCAGCACCTTGGTGGTGCCTGTGGCTCAGTGAGTAGGACACCAGAGGTATGGCACCTCCATATGCTGGAGGTAGCGAGTTAAAACCCAGCCCCAGCCAAAAACTGCAAAAAAAAAAAAAAAGAGTCAGCACATTGTTTGAAAGTGCCAGGGACTGTAAAAAGAGCATGCTATCCAGTTTAATAAGTTTAGCTAACTATGTACTGTGATTATTCACTGTATCAACAGTTTAATACAACAGTTTATTAAATAGTATGCAATCATCTCAGTATTCCTGGGGAATTAGTTTCAGGATCTCCCTTGGATACTAAAATCTGCAGATGCTCAAGTCTCTGATATAAAATGGCACAGTATTATGTTTGCTTATAACCTATACACATCCTCCTCTATGCTTTAAATCATCTCTAGATTGCTTATAATACATGGTACAATGTCAATACTATGTGAATAATTGTTATCCTGTCTTGTTTAGGGAATAATGACAAGAAAATAAATGTATTCAGATGCAATTTTTTTTCCAAGTATGTTCAATCTGCACTTAGTTGAATCCACAGATGCAGAGCCCATGGATAAGGAGGGCCAACTGTACGTTGGACCTAAGCAGTTGTACAGTTCAAGACAACTTACTTTTATAAAGCTAATTACATCTTCTCTCCTATTCTTCATATATGTGACTATCTCAGTACTCTTACTAAGTCATTCTTATCAAGAGTTGGGCTATATTTTAATACAGTATATAACATAAGAAAATATATTTTCTCATTGACGATACAGTTAAAAATCTGACATCTTTAAAATGATCTATTGGTCTTTATCATGTAATTAACTTCATTATATTCTTTTTGTTAATTTAGCTCTTAATTTTATATAGTCTTAAAAGATATTAATGTCTTAACCTACGGCAAAAAAAAAATGAAGATCATTAGCCATTACACTGCCACTGAAAATTACATAAGCCTTAAATTTGAGAATTATTCTGAGGTTCTAGAATTTTATGCCAGCTAATTTGCCTATTCAGTCATCCAGACCCTTTGAAAATGTTTCTCTTCAAAATTTAAAGAAGATAAAAGAACCCATGCTGTCCAGTGTCTAAGCACCTTCAAGTCTGCCTGCTTGATAGAACATCTGAATTCCAAGATGGTGATATAAGATATGGATAGTGGAAATTACCTCAGGCCTTTATTTTACCCTACAGCCTGGGCCCTTGGCATAAACATAAAGAAATTTTCATCTTCCTAATTAATTTTCCAAAGTATTGATAAGTAAATATAATATGAAGCAATATACTTGAATGGTTAACAAAATAACTGTATTCACCAGTCTAATCTATACTGCTTTTTTTGTTTTGGGGGGCAGGAGTTGAGACAGAGTCTCACTATGTTGCCCTTGGTAGAGAGCCATGGCGTCATAGCTCACAGCAACTTCAAACTCTTGGACTTCAGCAATTCTCTTACCTCAGTCTCCCAAGTAGTTGGGACTGCAGGCACCCGCCACAACACCCAGCTATATACTGCTTTTTAATAATGTACATTGTTAATTTGTTATCCAAGTATGCACTTGCCATTTTTCTTTTCTTTTCTTTTTTTTTGAGATAGAGTCTCACTTGTTGCCCTTGGTAGAGTGCTGTGGCGTCATAGCTCACAGTAGCCTCAAACTCTTGGGCTCAAGCAAGTTCTCTTGCTTCAGCCTCCCAAGTAGCTGGGACTTCAGGCGCCCACCACAGTGCCTGGCTATTTTTAGAGACAAAGTGGTCTCACTCTGGCTCTGGCTGGTCTCAAACCTGGGGACTCGGGATCTACCCTCCTCGGCCTCCCAGTGTGCTAGGATTACAGGGGTGAGCCCTGCACCTGGTCTGCACTTGCATTTTGCATAAAGTTTATTATCACCAATTTTATTCCCATTCAGCATTTTGGGGGGTTTTTTCTTTTTTTTTTTTTTCCCCATTCAACATTTTGTAATGACTGCTGTGAACTGTTTTATTTATAGTCACAGAGGACTGATGAAAACCTCAATAAAGTAGAGGGCACAATCAACACAATTTGATGGGTGGGTGCTATCATAGGATGTATTTGTGAAACACATAGAAAGATCCTGACTCTGCTTCATGTGGGTAGTGGAAACAGGGAGGACTGCCTGGAGGAGGTGAGTCTTAAATTGCAACTGGAAGGATGAGTCAATTCACCAACCAGGCTAGAGCACAGGGCATGAGCAAAAAGATTTCATGACTTAAAAGATCTGAAGAAATTTAAACACAGTAAATGGATTGTACTTATCACCTTTTTATCATTGTTTACTCTGTTTTGTGATTAAATATGTTTACCTTTTTCTTACCTTCCTCTCTTCCCTTTAATAACATTTTTCTATGAAAATTCCAATTATTTTTCCTCTGAACAGGGACATCTGTTTCCTTTAACCCTAGACTAAAATTTTATATCACGCAACAACAGATGCTAAGCATTAAGGGGAGTAGCATAGGTGGCAGGCTAAGGTTCATAAGTTAAAAACACTTTTGACCAGATTCTAAGTACATCTAAAAGACTTTACCACCTAAGATTATTTGTTTAAATTTTGGAGTCTGTAAATCCCCAGAACAAAGTTGTATATATCATATGTTTCGTTCTTGTAAATGGTTTTCATTTGTAAATGGTTTCACACACAAATGTATATATACACACTTCATTTCTTTAATAATAGGCATGTCTAAGTGCCTTTTTATTTTTTATTAACAAAAAAAATTCAAACATACAACGGTAGAAAGAAGGATATAATGAACCCTCATATTCTCAGCATTTTATCTTCGGCCCTGACCCTCTCTCTCCTCACACACACTATATTATTTAGAAACCAGTCCTGGATGTCAATCATTTATGCATCTTTAAAAAGGCATCTGGGGAAGAAAAGAACACATTGCAGAATCATGAATTTGGATACTCCTTTAGGAGTATTAGGCTTATTCCAAGAAGCCTACTTTGCAAAAGTTTTTTTAACCATTTTACTTCAGGAATCTTTTGCTTAATACAAATATAGTAAGTTACTCCTTGAAGATGCAAACTCATTCTGTGGGGGATTTTTCCCCATTTTTCTGTCTTGCCTGGAGACTGCTCACAATTTTTTTTTTCATTCTTTAGTCATCCATTTATGTATTTTTATTTTTAATTTTTTTAATTAACACAATTCTTTACTCATCTAAATGGTGCCTTTTCAAGGTTTGACTCTTCCTGCTTTCTCTTGAAGCTCTTCTGACTTTTCTTTATAAAGACAGCATTCTTTGTCAACATGGTACAAGCCATCACTTGCACAGGCTACAATGAGTTGGTGTTTACTTTTAAAAATATGCATTCTGTTATAAGTTAATTGTAACTGCTGTGTGCCTCAATAGTCTTGTATATTAAATAAAGGTAATAATCTACCTCAGTTATGAGAGGATAAATAATAAATACACAATAAACACTCAGTGAATATCAGTAATTGTTACTGCAAGCCATAAACTCCTCGAGAGAAGGAATCATACCATATTCCTTTTTAAATCCCCACTGTCCAGCCTCATTTCCCAAAGTAGAAACTAAATATATGTTCAGTTATGTTGGCTGAGAGGAAATCTGTTTTATATTTCATGAAGTTATTATCCAGTATTACTCGTTAATCATATATATTCAAAACATGGCCTTTCAAAGGTCAGCAGTGTGAGATGCTATGCTTTCTATCTAGAATTGTCATTACTTAATTCATTGATTTAAGTTACAGGGTGTACATCACTTTCAAAGTGATTAAAAATAAAGGCACATTAAACTTTACTTCTGCTATCTGCATGAATTATTTACCTAGAAAACAGTAAAATGGTAATTACAAATCATTTTCATTTATCTTTTTTAGACCGTAAAAGTAACACTTAGAAAATTTGAGAAATGCAGAAAAGTTGAAAATCATATACAGATTTGCCCAGCAAAAACCACTGCATTCCTTCACTTTGTTTGCATAAAGGTTTACATATCTACAGATATGCTTTTGCTGTACCTGCTTATTTATTTTTCTTATGGACTTTAGAATCAGTTGTCTGTTTCAAAAATATAGGGTTTACTTTACAGAGCTGTCTTCCAAAATAAGAACCTGGTATCCCGGTTGTCTTAGTCCATTTTGTGTTGCTATAAAAGAATACTTAAGTCTGGTTAATTTATAAAGAAAAGAGATTGATTTAGCTCAGGGTTCTGCTGGCTGAGAAGTTCAAGGTCATGGCCTTGGCTTCTGCTTTAGTGCTGCATCACAACAATATAGAGAGAGTCAAAACGGAAATGAAATCTGGGAAACCTGAGGGGCATTCTGGCTTTATAACAATCCACTCTACGGAGTTATTTTATTTCTGATCAAACTCACTGAAGAACAGCACCATGCCATTTGCAAAGTATCTACCCTATAAGCCAAACACCTCCCATGAGGCAATACTTCCCAGTACCATCACACTGGGCATCAAAATTCAATCTGAGCTTTGCTGGGGACAAACCAACCTTATCCAAACCATAGCACTTGGTTCTACTTTTATGTTCTTCCATATTTTAAGGTATTGTCAGTTTTTCTTTGTTGCCAATGTTGTGTATTTCTTATTAAGCTTATTCATAGATATTTTAGCTTTTTGTTCTGGATGCTGTCTTTTTTCCATTATGTCTTTAACCTGGATATTAATATAACAAATTATGAAGACTGATATTAATATAACAAATTATGAAGACTATTGATGTATGTGGATAGTTCAGTTATATGCCCAGCCATCTTAGCTGGAACATATCCTACTTAGTAAAGTATCTCAAGATGGAAAAAAAAAAAAAAAAACCCAACGTGCTGAGTACTACTGTGAAACCAATTTACAGTCACTCACACTTTCACATGAAGAATAGATCACAACTGTGGCCCAGGATGAAGGAGGCAGGGATGAGAGGGAGGGCGGAGGTTGAATGGTGGGATCACAACTATGGTGAGATCTGTGGCCAGGAAGGGGGGGGATGAGAGGGAGGGGGCAGGTTGAATGGTGAGATCACACCTATCATGTGATCTATGGCCCAGGATCGGGGGGGGGGGGGGGGGGAGCGATGAGGGGGGGGAAGGAAGGTGAATGGTGGGATCACACCGGGGGTGCAAATTGCAAGGGTAAATTTTGAATATATTAATTAAAGATGATGAGCATACTTTAATGTGTCTGTAGGCCAGGCATAGAAGACAACCTCAAGCGCCAACGTTCACCTCTTACAATAATTGACGCTCATTGCATATCAGACTTAAACCTAAGACATGAAATCATAAA
>CAUYRH010109861.1:0-95898 GCA_963574655.1 Perodicticus potto
TGGCATCGCAGCTCACAGCAACCTTCAACTCCTAGGCTCAAGCGAGTCTCCTGCCTCCGCCTCCCAAGTAGCTGGGACTATAGGCGCCCACCACAACACCTGGCCATTTTTTGGTTGCAGCCGTCATTGTTGTTTGGCGGCCCGGGCTGGATTCGAACCCGCCAGCTCAGGTGTACGTGGCTGGTGCCTTAGCCCGCTGAACCACAGGCGCGGAGCCTCAGGAACTATTTCTAATGGAATACAATGAGCAATTATTCTTACATTCTACATTCACTTAACAAAAACAGCTTCATTCAAATCACGCACAGTAAGACCACCATCAGCTAAGGAGGACGTGATACAAATTTATGAAAGCTGACAAAAAAGAGGGTCATGTCTTGGATTTGCTACTCTTCTGATGAACTTAATTGCAAAGGACGCTAAGATTAACTACTGCAACTTAAGGAGCTCTATCTAGAACAATGTATTAAAAGCAGTTTAGTAAGGTTCAGAAAAAGGTATTTTTCTCTTAAATTACCACCATTTGTTTACATTTAATAAAATGAAAAGAACACGAAGCCGTCTGTATTTAGTATATGTAATTATAATGCTTTGTTTAAAATAGAATAGCCAAGGAATTAAGAAAGCAAAAATAACTTAATTTGCATTGAAGTACATGGTACTTCTTGTTCAAAAGAAATGCATTTATAATCAGCACTCTACAAAGAAATTTAAAAGCTAATCTGTATCATCTAACATCAACAAAACTTTCTCATTAAAAGATACTTTCTTTGTAGACATAGAAAATAGAAAAGAGGTTACCAGAGGTTGCAGAGAGGTGGGAATCTTGAGTTACTGCTTAAGGATGACAGAATTTCTGTTTGGCATGATGAAAAAGTTTCAGAAATGGATAGTGGTTAATACTTGTGTAACAAGGAATGTACTTAATGCCACCAAATTATACTCTTAAGATGGTTAAAAACGTAAATTTCATGTTTGGTACATAATGCACAGGAAAAAATATTTTCATATAATTCCTTAAAATTGGAATTTCCTTGTCTGAAATGCATGCAAACAAATATCCTCTTAAGCTTGGGGCAGGGGAGCACTGGCTTTGGTTCCTCTTATCACTGATTCAAATCCAAGGTTTACTCTTCATAGCCATGGAATTTTTTTTTCTGTTTTTGCAGTTCCGCCGAGGCCGGGTTTGAACCCACCACCTTCGGTATATGGGACCGGCGCCCTACTCGATGAGCCACAGGCGCCGCCCAACAAAGTACTATTTTTTTTTTTTTTTTGAGGCAGAGCCTCAAGCTGTCACCCTGGATAGAGAGCTGTGGCATCACAGCTCACAGCAACCTCCAATTCCTGGGCTCAAGCAAGTCTCCTGCCTCTGCCTCCCAAGTAGCTGGGACTACAGGCGCCCGCCACAACGCCCGGCCATTTTTTGGTTGCAGCCGTCATTGTTGTTCGGCGGGCCCGGGCTGGATTCAAACCCGCCAGCTCAGGTGTACGTGGCTGGCGCCTTAACCTGTTGAGCCACAGGCACCGAGCCTTTTTTTTTTTTGTACATTGTTCTATTTTCAATATTATTTCTTAACAGAATGGTTGTTCTGTTTTGGTGCATATAGAACTGGCTTATTCAATTTTAATTACTGCTTAGGCCAATATAGAGTTTTAAAGACTAAAATCATAAAAAGAATGAATTTCAATGTAGATTTATATAGATTTAAATGGTTTTCTTTTTTCTTTTCCATTTATTTATTTGGGGGGATTCACCGATGGTACAAATAATCAGGTTACAATGATTACATCTGTTAGGTAAAGTCCCTCTTATAATTGTGTCCCACCCCCAAGAGGTGTGTCACACAGCGTGACCCCCATCCCCTTTCCCCCTCCTTCCTTCTCTCTGTTCCCCCATTCTCCCACCACCCACCATGTACTAGGTCATCAATTGTCTTCATATCAGAATTGAGTACATTGGATTCTTGCTTCTCCATTCTTGTGATGCTTTACTGAGAATGCCTTGCACCTCCATCCAGGTTAATACAAAAGATGTAAAGTCTCCATCTTTTTTAGTCCTAGCCATGGATTCTTGATACAAGTTACATTCAAAGCCTCAATTTTCTTCACCAGGATAATGAGAAAGTGCTTGGACACAGTTGTTGTAAGGAATACAATGTGCAATACAAAACAGATAACAACAGTCTTCACACAGATAATCCAGGATCATACCCAATGTGTTCTTATCCGGTTTTCTAGTAAGTCCAAATAAGAAGTCATCAACTAAAATTTGCAAAGAGAGCTGGGCTTCAGAGAGGAATTTGGAAGTAATCCTCTACTAATCAAGACTGGAGGTGAATAGGATTACCCAAGGAGAAAAGAGAAGATGGCTAAATGCAAAACAGGATAGGCCTGGCAGGACAAGTAACTCCCTTTGGTAACACATGGCAAGGACTTGAGTCAAATTATTTAAAAGGGCCCTGGTATCCATTAATCTAAATTACAATGAGATAGGCATGGAATTTTAAAAATAAGTAAATAAATAGATTCATCATTAAGTAAAAGTCTGACCATAATGCTCCCTCGTGTGCTTTTTTTTTTTTTTTTTTAAAGACAAGGTCTTACACTGTTGTCCAAGCTAGACTACCATGGCATCAGCCCAGCTTATAGCCACCTCAAACTGCTGGGCTCGAAAGATCTTCCTGCCTCAGCTTCCCCAGTAGTTGGGACTACAGCTCCACACCACCACACCCAGCTAATTTTTCCTGTTTTTAGTACAGACAGGATCTCACTGTTGCTTAGGGTGGTCTTGAATTCCTGAGGTTAAGGGATCCTCCCAACTCAGCCTCCCAGAGTGTTAGAATTACGGGTGTGAGTCACCACAACAGCCAACATTTCCCTTATCAAATTCTGGTTAGCCAGTACTCATGGTACTTAATGGTAATAGTCAATTTTTAGTCATCTGCATCAAAAATTAAGCACGCATTTAATGATGTTAAGTCAGTCAGAAATACAGTTTCAGAGTCTAAATCACAATTTTACTCTTGTTAAGAGATGAGGCATGGCTGACACAGGAGCTTAATTTGGAATATGACAAACCCCTTTTAGTACCAAAATAGTGTGCACACACACCCCACATGAGAGGCCTTGTTCTTCTGGTATCCTCTAAATGAGAAGGCACAAAATAACATCATTGTGAATTCATGAGTTTCTTAAAAATGGATTTTAATTAATCAACAGTATCTATTTATATATGAAAAGCACTAATACGTATGTGCATTATACTTTTTTCTTTAAGTTTACTATTTGAAATACATGTAGATTCATGAATCCCTTGACCATTTCAAGATTCTGTTGGGATTTGCCATTATTGGCATTTGTCACTATCATTTCGAAACCACTGGACATAGAATAATAGGTTCTTGGCATGGGGAGAAAGAACGAGCAGAAGCAAGCGTGTATGCATACACACCCTGGGGTCCCGTCCCCCCACACACACTCCCACATACACAGCCCTAGAGATGATACGCAGCATTCAGTACACCAACATATCTCTAAAAAAAGCTGACACAGTTCAAATATGATAAGAAAAATCTACATGATCACAATTAAAAACAGGACACAACCCAAAGCACAAAATTTGTAACCCTCTCATCAGATTGCACCTTACCCCATCTCCTTCCCTAGCCTGTGGTGGATTTTCTACTACAAACAAGATATGGAATGCCATTTTTAAATTGTCTCTTATGACACAAATTTAACCCTATTATCTCATTTTTTACCCCTATACCTACCCTAATACAGACCAAAAAAATTACAATTTTCTCAACACATTCTGGGCATTATCATTGCCATTCTTTTTTTTTTTTTAAAATCATTGCCATTCTTTTACTCAATTTATTTCCTCAATTGTAGAATTCGTTTAGAATGAATTCCTTCCCTCCCAGGGAACCCTGTTGTGTCAATTTTAACATCTCTAAAATGTAGGTATATAAAGAAAAAAATAATTCAGATTTACTGAAGAGGCTTAAAAAAAAACTATATTAAGTCATTTGAGAAAGCTGAAAGTGTTAATTCATTCTATGAACAATCAATAACCAGTGAGATATAGTAAAGGTAGTTTACATCTGATGAATAATATATATTGAAAGAGTTCCTTGTTTAGAAACTGGGATACAAACTGGTGCCACAGTAGCTTTGCTTATTTGAGGTGATGGTTCAAGTACATTTGATTTTTAAATTATGACTCAAGTTCACTCAAGAGTTTCTAAAGTGTTGAGCAGGAAACAGTTTTCAAAAGTAGTCAAGTAAACATTTAATTATGTAACAGATATCATTATATAGTAAAAAAATTAAATTTACTTACTTACTGTATCATTATACTTTAAAACTTAGGCAAGTCTTTCTTACATTGCTGTTTGAGTGAAAACTGGTACAAGCTTTCTGGAAGGAATTCATCAATGTTTATCAAAAGACTTAAAACTGTACCATATTATCTCTAGGAATTAATCTTCAGGAAACAATCATGGATGAGCATGAAGGTTTAGCTATGAATATTTAAATCATATCACTGTTTATAATAGTATAAAATTGTAAACATTCTTTTTTTTTTTTGAGAAAGAGCCTCAATCTGTCACCCTGGATAGAGTGCTGAGGCATCACAGCTCACAGCAACCTCCAATTCCTGGGCTCAAGCGAGTCTCTTGCCTCCACCTCCCAAGTAGCTGGGACTATAGGCGCCCGCCACAATGCCTGACCATTTTTTGGTTGCAGCCATCATTGTTGTTTGGCGGGCCCAGGCTGGATTCGAACCTGCCAGCTCAGGTGTACGTGGCTGGCGCCTTAGCCCGTTGAGCCACAATTGTAAACATTCTAAATATCCAACAACAAATAATGACTGGTTGACTGATTTTAAAAATAGAAATATGGACTATTTACAATCATTTAAAGTGAATGCTGTAAACATAAATGTTCAAACTGCTTCCTAAATGATTATAATTTAATTTATGGACAGTTTTAACTCTTTTACATTTGTTGTAAAAAAAAAAACAAAACTGTTCAATATGTAAATCCAGACACAGAACATATATTACTGGTTGCCAGGGACTGGGGAAGGAGGAGTGGAGAGATTGCTAATCGGTACAAAGTTTCTTTTTGAGGTGATGAAAGAGTTCTGGAATTAGTAGTGAAGGTTGTACAAGTCTGTGAATATACTAAAAACTACTGAAATACACATCATAAAAGGGTGATTTTATGGCATGCAAATTATTTCCTAACAATATGCACATTGAAACATTTAAAAATTTTAACTCTTTGGGAATCCTACCAAAATAACCTATGTTGCAGGATAAATGTGTTTATACAAATCTTAAATTAGGATGTCCCTTGGCACTTCGTTGAATGCATGTATCTGAAGGTTGTATACATGTGTTACTGATTTACAAAGTTTGGGCTCTAAATTGGTATCCATCCCAGTAGAGTTGTAGCATGTATTCCAAATTCATTCCTTTTGCGTGTGGCCAGCCAGTTGTTTAGCACAATTTGTTGAAAAGGATATTCTTTCCTCCATTGAATGGCCTTGGCACCCTTATCAAAAATAAGTTGACCACAGTTTATTTCTCAACTCTCAATTCTATACCATTGATCAAGTCTGTACTTCTGCCAGTACTATACTATCTTCACTTTTGCTTTGTATAAATTCTGAAATCAGGAAATGTGAGTCCTACTTTGTTTTACTTTTTTCAGTAATTTTTTTTTTTTTTTTTTGCTATTTTGGGTGCCCTGCAATTCTATATACATTTTCAAATCAGCTTGTCAATTTCGATAGAGGTCAGCTGAGATTCTGAAAGGAACTATATTCTGCATCTGTAGATCAGTTTGGGCAGCACTGCCACCTTAATAATTTTAAGTATTCCAACCCATGAACAGGGGATGTTTTCCCAATTATTTAGCTTTTCAATTTTTTCAACAACGTTTTGTAATTTTCAGAGAATGCATGCTAGAATGTCAAGCATAACACTGAATCAAGAAGCAGACATCCTTATTTTAACTCTGATCTTACTGGGAAAGCAACCATTCTTTCATCAGTAAGCACAATGCTAGCTGTGAGTTTTTTGGTATCTGTCCTTATCAGGTTAAGGAAGTTCCCTTCTATTCCTAGTTTTCTTGGTGGTTTTATCATGAAACAGGGTTGGGTTCTGTCAAATGCTTTTTTTGCATCTTTTTTTTTATGATAATGTGGGGTTTTCTTTGAATTCTACAGGATGTCCCAAAAGTCACCCCTGACGTTGCCATGCCCATTTTCCTTATGTATGGTGACTTTGGGGCGACCTTTGCAACACCCTCTGGTAACATGCCATAGTACATCAATGGATTCTCCCACGTTAAGTCAGTATCTTTGCCCTCCTGGGATAAATCCTACTCGGTCAGGTGTATTTTTTATCTATTGCTCGATTAGGTTTTCTGGTATTTGTTTTGGATTTTTGTATCCACATTCATAAAAGATACTAGTCTATAGTCTCCATTTCTTCTTACGTCTTTGTTAGGTTTTGCTATTAGGGTAAGGGTAATACTTGGGTAATACTAGCCTCGTAGAATGAGTTGGAAAGAATACTGTTAACATTTGAAACTCTTCTTTTTTTTTGCGGTTTTTGCCCAGGGCTGGGTTTGAACCCTCCACCTCCAGCATATGGGGCTGGCGCCCTACTCCTTTGAGCCACAGGCGCTGCCCCGTAATTCTTCTTGATGAATAAAAAATTTTGCCACACAACTAAAATAGAATAGAATAAATAATATATTGAAGTTGATAATATGGATTTAAAATGTCATCTCCAATACCTCTGCCACAGACCCTGCTGGTTGTATAATTATTCCTAAAAGAAGCAAAATTTTATGCAGGTGTCTGGGCAGCCATGTGCCTCACGGGAGTGTGGTTTCACATCTGAGGAGTGGGCCCTGATCAGTAAGACAACTTAAAGGTTCCATTTCTCTTGCCAGAGACTAGTTCAGAAATGACCATATGAAACAGGTACAAGGGAAAGTCTGCTGGGAAAACCTCTGGAACAGGTTTCTTTATGCTTAAAATGATACAAAAGAAAAAGACATCCCTTCACTTCCTCTGGAAGTTATCATGTTTCAGGAGTTGTTATGTTGGGATACGTGGAGTTATTAAAGCCACCTTACAACTACAATGGAATCTATAGTGAAGACAACTCCAACATATTAAAGATAGCAAAACAGAAAGATAAAAAGAACATGGGTCAGTGATGATGCTGCTGAGCTGTAGAAGTAACCAAAGCTGGAGTCACTCAACCTTATCTTCTTGGTAAATCCTACTGTCCAAAAGAATTTGGAGCAAGTTTTTTGCTACCTGTAACTAAAAAGTCTCTAGCTGATGTAACTAATTGTGCTCATGCTGGGTCAAGAGCAAGGCTGCACAAATCCCCATTCAGTGGCACTGTAGTGGTAGCTTCAAATCCAACCATGGTGAGTATATATACCACAAAAAAAGTGGTTAAACACCACTAATCAGGGCTATTTTTCTTTCAGCAATCAAACTCCCAAATATTTATCAGCACCCACTAGACACAACCCTACTTTGAATTTTTCATCAAATCTACATTTTTATAATAAAGTTATAAATTAATAAAATAACATACTGCATATATTCAGGTATTTAGTAAGATTTTATTTAGGGAAAAAAAAATCTCCACTCCAGGATTTATTTCTATAAAAGGATATTTCATAATATGAAATTACTGACAATATAATTTCTTAAAAAAATTAATTACAAAATATTATGCATAGTAAGAGAAAAAAATATATTTAGATAGAAAGACATTAGGAGTAGTGTGCTAAACACCAACATGTTCACAATGTTATCTCTAATGATAAGACTACAAATGATTCTTACATTTTTGCCTTTCTTTCCCTTAATTTTTTCCTTTAATCATGAACATGCATTAATCTAGTAATAAAGAAAATTATAATTCATGCTTTTAAAAGGAAGAAATTTGGCATTTTTTTGTCCTTGAGTATAAGAAAACACTATTATTTTTTTCTTTTGATTGTAACTGGGAAGAATTTACATAAACCTTTGCTAGTAGAAAAAGTTAGCCCCAGTTTTTAAATTGGGTGATTCTTTGTTGCTATTTTTTTTTTTTTTTTTTTGAGACACAGCCTCAAGCTGTCACCCTGGGTAGAGTGCCATAGCACCACAGCTCACAGCAACCTCCAACTCTTGGGCTTACGTGATTCTCTCGCCTCAGCCTCCCAAGCAGCTGGGACTACAGGCGCCCACCACAATGCCTGGCTATTTTTTGGTTGTAGTTGTCAATGTTGTTTGGCAGGCTTGGGCTGGATTCAACTCCGCCAGCTCTGGTGTATGTGGCTGGCGCCTTAGCCGCTTAAGCTACAGGCACCGAGCCAGAGTATCTGTTTTTAAATTTAAATTAATGAAAATGAAATGGCTTTAAAAATCCAGTTGCCCAAGTCACATTGCAGGGGCCCAGTGGCCAGTGTCTACTGTACTGGACCGCTTAGGCCTGGGGCAGCATGGAGGCTGAGGAAGAGCTCTGTAGACCATTGTGAGGAGTTTGGCTTTTCTTTTTTTTTGACAGACTCTCACTCTGTCGCTCTGGGTAGAGTGCAGTGGCATCGTCATAGCTTACAGCAACCTCAAACTCCTGAGGTCAAGTGGTCTTCCTGCTTCAGCCTCCTAAGTAGTTGGGACTACAGGTGCTCACTGGCTACACCCAGCTAATTTTTCTATTTTTTTGTAGAGATGGGCTCTCACTATATAATACAGACCTTGAACTCCTGGCCTCAAGCCATCGTCTTGCCTCAGCCTCCCAAAGTGCTAGTTACAGGTGGGAGGCACCATGCCTGGCCAGGAGTTTAGATTTGAGATGAGAGTAGGTAGAGGGTATAGAGTGGAGAAGTAGCAACATCTGACATACACTTTCACAGAATCACTCTGGCTACAGAGCTGGGAACAGATAGGGAAGAGGGGAGCCAGGGCAAGGGAGACCTATTGAGAAGCTGTGACAGCCCAGGTGAGGGCAGTGATGGTCTGGGTCTGGGGGTAGCAGTGAGATGGTAAAAAGTGGCTGAGTCTGGCTTGGCGCTCTTAGCACTGTGGTTATGGTGCCAGCCACATACACTGAGGCTGGTGGGTTCGAACCCAGCCCAGGCCTGCTAAAAAAACAACAATGATAACTGCAACAAAAAATAACTGGGTGTTGTGACGGGTGCCTGTAGTCTGAGCTACTTGGGAGGCTGAGGCAAGAAAATTGCTTAAGCCAAGAGTTGGAGGTTGCTGTGAGCTGTGACACTACAGCACTCTACTGTGAGAGTGACAAAGTGAGACTCTGTCTCAAAAAAAAAAAAAAAGAAGTGGCTGAGTCTGTGGCACCTTTGGAAGGAAGGCCATCAGAAGGACTGGATGAAGGTCACTGGATCAGTGGTGAGAGAAAGGGGAAGGCAAGGACGAGGTCCCTGGAAGTGGAGCTTCTGTTGACTGAATGAAGGGTGGTGGGAGGGGCAGGTTTGAGGGAGATGAGGAGCTTGTGGTTGGACTAGTTAGGCTTGAGGAGTGTCAGTTTCAACATGATGTCTGCAGCACATGGCCCAGAGCTTGTGGAGGTCTGATGCTGGTACCTGGGGCCGTGAACGGCTTCTTTCTAGTCCCTGCCCCATAGGGGTGGCTGATCTTGCATTCTGGAGGTCAGTTCACAGCACAGCTGGCCTTGTTTTTAAAAAATTCAGCAAAGTTGTCTGTGCCTCCAGAATCACCAGGGTTCACCCCAAGAAGGTCGCTGGAAGTTTAGCAATGTCTGGCGACATGTTTGGTTATCATAACTTGGGGATTTTCTCCATTAGTTGGAATTTCAAGGTCAAATATCACTGCTCAGGGCCAACCCCAGTGCAGTTTCATGAATAAAGAGAAGTTATAAATGATCAGAAGCTTCCCCAGCATGGCTGGAAAGCCTCTTTTATGGAAAGTTGATGAAATAATATAAGACTCTGAAGACACGACGTCTTAATTCCTTGGCACCTTCAGCTCCATAGGGAGGTGGGGGTGGGATTCCACCTAGAGAGGTAGAATAGCCTCCTTGAGGTCTCTTTGGCCAGGGAGGGTGAGGACTGGTTCCCAGGAGCCTTAGTGTCATGCTCAGAACCCATGGCATTGGGTGCCCAAAGTCCCCAGAGGCGCAGGGTTCTTGGGGACAATGCACAGAAGACGCTGCTTTTGGTTCCTTTGAGATGGGGAGGAGGGTGGACCTTAGGTCCTCTCCCAGCCCTGTCGGCATCTGGTGCTGGGCCCTAGGCCTGGAGGTGAGGGTCTTCATACTTGGACCAAGGCCACCCCACTTGGGCAGCCGAGGCCTGCTGGAAATGAGCCTTCTGGCCTGGGTTCAAAGCCGGACCTGATCTTTCCTTCTTCCGCAGTCAGCATCAGAATGCTGTGGGCAGGCCAGCTCTGCCCCTAGAGAGGAGGGAGATGGTGCAGTGGGAGCCCTGGAACTGGTGGGGCTGGGGAGGCCCTACTAGGGGTTTGAGTGTGGGAAAGAGGGGGAGGGAGAGAGGGACTCCTGGCAGAGTAGGGAGGGGAGCGCAGTGGGAGGTGCCCGCCCTTCACCAGCCTGCCGATCAGGGCTTCTGGTGGGGGCAGTTTTGTTCCTTAGGGAGCACTTAGCAATGTCTGGTGACATTTTTGGTTGTCACAACTTGGGGAAGTATATCATTACCAGCGTCTAATGTGTAGAGGCCAGGGATGTCCCCTAACAAAGAGTTACCCAGCCCCAAATGTCAATGGTGTGAGGCTGAGAAACCCGCTTTGGATGACTCATTCTCACAGGCTTGTTACGAGGATAAATGAGAACACAGGCGCCAGCTCTCCCAACTGCAGTGGGCAGGGGCAGGCCCGTGTCATCGAGGACCTGGACCAGGACAGCAAGCCTGAGTCCAACCCTGATTCCTTACACCTCAGTGGAGTTTCTTCTTCGTTTCTTATTTCCATTGTCTTTTCATCCTAGGAGGTCTTGTCTGTAAGTGGGGCAGTGGCATCCACGCTGTTGAGGCAGCTGTGTCTACACTGTGTGGGGCAGTGGCATTTATCTTAGGGAGGTGGTATCTACACTGTGTGGGGCAGTGGTGTTTATACTGTTACAGAGACAGCGTCTACACTGTGTAGGGTGGTGGCATCTACACTGTGGGGGTGGCAGCATCTATGTTGTGTGGGGTAGAGGTGTCTACACGGTTGTTGTAGTGGCGTGTATACTGTGTGGGGCAGCGGTGTCTACACTGTTTGGGCAGCAGCATCTATACCAGGCTTCCTCAAACTGTTTAAACAGGGGGCCAATTCACGGTCCCTCAGACCGTTGGAGGGCCGGACTATAGTTAAAAAAAAAAAAGCTATGAACAAATTCCTGTGCACACTGTACATATCTTATTTTGAAGTCAAAAACAAAACGGGAACAAATACAATTCATACCACTGCATGTGGCCCGCAGGCCACAGTTTGAGGACCCCTGATCTATACTATGTGGGGCTGTGGCATGTATACTGTTGGGGCAGCAGCGTCTATGCTGCTGGAGCTGTACAGGGAAAACGGCTCAATCAGCTGTGTTGTTGTGCCAGCAGACAGGAGGTGGCAAGATGATTCACTTCCAGCCCAGAACTGATGGGTGACCTGTGGATCCCCATCCTGCCCCCCAGCCCCTGTGAGGCCACATGGCTGTCCTCTTAGGCCTGCTCCCTCCTCCTTCTGTGTCTCCTTGAACAGGTGGAGCTGAAGTCTCCATTCGGGGCAGATGGAATGTGCAGGAAATGCAGGGCTATTCTTTCTGAGCCATGAGTGGGAGACAGAGCTAGGTGAGTGGCTGATTTCATGGCAGGGGAGAAGCAGCTGAGCACGCCAGCTAGAATCCTGGTGGGGTGAGTGGGGTGAGGGAGCCACTTTGGGCGCCAGCCTTTGTTCTAGCCCAGGGTTTGCTGGGTGGGAGGAGGTCTGCACCAATATAGTGGAGACCTGAGGACGTCTTCTGGGGTAGACAGTCACTGATGCCTGCTCTGTGGCAGGCACCGGTTCTGGGGTGTTGGGGGACACAGAGATGGGCCGTGTGTGGTTGGGAGGTACTCAGGCTGCTGGCGCTCTGAGGCAAGGCTGACTGTGGTTCATGCGGTGAAGAGGTTCGCCTCATGTTCAGCTGTGCCTGTGAATATGAATGCTTGCGGGTGTCTTAGGAGTGGGGGTAGAGCTTGAAGGAAGATAGGGCTTCTTGAGGTAAAAGGGAAAAAAGAGTGTTCTGAGCAGAAGGAAGGGGGCGCGTGCCAGAGACCCAACTTGGAGAATGTCAGGTGATCTCACTGGAGGGACAAAGGAGGCAAGTTTTCCTGGGCCCTGAGGAAGAGAAGACCAGAAGGGGCCATGCAGCCCCTGCTCATGGACGCATTTGCACTGAGGCACAGAGAGCGATGGGAGGTGTTTGAGCAGGTCAGTGCGTGCTCTAGCAGGGCACAGAGGAGGAGGGAGCTGGAAGCAGTGTTTTTGTGCCAGTTTTAGAGAAGGAGATGAAGGTTTGGGCCAGCTGGGGGCAGTGGGAGTGGGGGCTGTGGGAGGGAAGTGCGTTGGACTTTGCATCCCCGCTGCCTGTCTGGATTGTGTGTGTGGTCTAAGCAGGTTGGTTACCTCACTGCTCTGCTCAAAAACCAGTCCTTTACTGGAGGGAGAGGCAGCAGTCGGGCATCTCGCCGGCCCCATGGTGCAGGGTGGCACAGTGCCCGCACTGGCCGGCACCGTCGCTCTGGCTGGGGACTCCTGGAGCCAATCAGCACTGGCTCCAGGCCGATGCCGATGGAATACACCCTCTTCCTGCCGGTTTTCAGAGAGATGGGAAGGATGGCAGCGGTGTGGTGAAGCCAGCTACTCTTGGGTTCATGTTGTGACTTGGTTCATGCCTGCCTGAGGGCTGGGCAGGTCACCCGGTATCCCCGAACCTCAGTAAAGTGGGCGCAACGGCGCTTAGCCCTTGAGGTAGTTGTGAGAACATTGCACTCACTTGTGTAACGTTCTCAGCTCAATGAATGGCTGATTTTTTTAATTGGTGAGATGTGGTGGACTGGATGTGATGGGTTGGGAGAGGTGAGGGCTGTGCTGCCTGTGCAGAAGGTGAGGGCTTGGGAGATAAGTAACAGCTGAGATGGGCTTATCTTGGGTGTCTACTTTGAGGAGCTGGGGGAAATCCCAGGCGGGTTTCTCGCAGAAATCTGTGGTTCACATAAACCACCTTTACTATTTACCTTAGAATCAACTTTTCAAAATACTGGCCTCCTTGCTGGCAGCCCCATTGTGGCATCAGGAAAGTGGGGTCATTGGGTCAGTGTGGCCAGTGTGGTCTCCGGCTTTGCTGTGTCCTTGGTGCCTCCCTCTGCGATGGTGTTTCCCAGAGGCTGCCTGGGCTTCTGCCCAGGCTCAACAGGTCCTGGCCACCTCAGGCTTCAGAGAGGAAAAAGCCCTGGATTTGGGACCAATGACCTGAAAGTTACCCTGGCCCTCCACTTCTGTCAGTGTGACCTGGGCAGATGTGCAGGTTCCTTGAGAACAGTGGGGATGGTGCTTCTGGGGTTGTCAGGAGGGTCCCAGGAGACAGAAAGGTACGGGCCCTGCAGATAGCTGGGGAGGGAATGAGGCAGAGAGGGTGGGATGGGTGTGAAGCCCACAGGCAGCAGCAGGGATGTGCAGGGAACTTCCCAGACATTCGTCCCTCCTCTAGTAGGGACAGTAAGTCTCCAAAGGGCAGTCTCTGAAGGCTCTGGCTTCCCCCAGTGTGGCTGTACCAGAGAGAAGCACAGCTCTGCTCTGAGTGTCCCTTGCTCTGTTATCTCCTGTATGTGACCTGGCCCATGGAGACTGGCTGCAGAGACCTAATGGCAGTGGGGTACCCAGGGGTGGGAGCAGTCTGCTCAGGGTGCAGACAATGAGGGGTATGCTGAATGTAAAAAATAAGTGAAACAGACTTAATAGTCTGTATGCTTTTTATTACCATCATGTCCCATCACATCTAAGCAAGGTCGGTGATACATGCCCCCTCTCGGGGCAGGGACTCCCGCCTGCCCTCCCGTTACACTGCTGCCTAACAGGCTTCCAGAAAACACCATTAACACCAGGAAGCAAACTCATCGAGTGCTGATAGGGGAGGCTGGAGATGAGATTGGAGAAGGAGCTGTGTACACAGTGGCAGTGTGGATTTTGAGCCCAGGAGACCTGAATCGGGGAGGGTGCCTCCCTGTGACGTGGGGGGAGAATAAGGTGTGAGGAGCTGCAGAGAGGGACGGCTGCAGCAGGGGCTGGATGAGACCTGTGCTGGCCCTTTGGACATGGTCAGAAAGAGTATGTATTCCATCCCCTTTGGCCTGGCAGGAGGCCAGGGCTGGAGGGTCCCAGAAGGAAAGCCCTCAGCCAGGGTGCAGCTGGTGCTGGCGGGCATGGCACTGTGCACCCTGCTCCCCGAGACTGGCAGGCTACTTGCCACCCTCCAAGAGGGGACTGGCCTCTTGACTAGGAAGGAAAAGGAGCCGGAGCTACCCCATGGGCTTATGGACTGGCAGGGGGTTGGGGAAGGCAGGGTTCACTTTTCCCCTGTCTAGATAACAGGCGTATGTGTGAGGATCAAAATGAATACATTGGGGTTTCATTACTATTATTTAAACAGGTTTACTTGAAGGGTATGGAAGGGCCCAAGTGGGAGGACTGTGGGAGCATCTCTCTGGGGCATGGTGGTGGCTCAGTGGGGGTACAGGGTGGGAGGTGTGTCCCTGGGGCTGGCTGAGGCACTGGGCCCCAGGGCAGTGTGTGTGTATGAGGTCTGGCAGTGCTGGCCCCTTTTCTGGCTGAACGCCCTAGAGGGCCCCATGCCAGCCCAGCAAGGCCAGCATCCATTTTGGAAGCAGACGCCTTCTAAAGCAGGAGTGCACCGGCCACAGTGGCCTTAGGCATTCTGCGTGGCCCTACACGGAGAGGACCAGAGACCTCCTGGGCTCGCAGGCAAAGGCCTTACTCTTCTGGATCTGCTCCCAGAGGCGGGGGCATTTGGCTCTATCTGGAACCAGTGAGGTGGCCGTCTGGAGCTCCTGAGGCTGAGCAGCCAGGCTAAGCTTATTCTAGAAGCACTTCCCAGAAGCCAGTGGCATCATAGCAGCATTGGCTGGATGCTGAGGAGCTGGCAGGGTATGGTTTAGGAAGAGCAAACAGTTTTTATCTGGGTATCAACTCTGAATAATTGGCACCAGCTGCCAGAGGGCTGTGTTGAGAGGGACTCTGAGGTGCTGCCTGAGCTCATGGGAGGAGCACCACATTTGGCAGGTGGAGGACGGCTGGGTATTTGCCAGCCTGTGTAGCGAGAAGAATGCTGAAAGCCCTGTGTGATCTCAGGGGCATCACTTTACTTCTCTGGGCCCAGGTTCCCTCATCTCTAAAATGTGGGTAAAAATGTTGCCCTTCTGGCTGGGCATGGTGGCTCACACCTGTAATCCTAGCACTCTGGGAGACCTGAGCTCAGGTGTTTGAGACCAGCCTGAGCAAGACTGAGACTCCATCTCTACTAAAAATAGGAAAATTAACCAGGGGTTTTGGCAGGTGCCTAGTCCTAGCTACTCAAGAGGCTGAGGCAGGAAGATCACTCAAGCCCAGGAGGTGGAAGTGTGGCCAATGTGCTATAGCCTGGGCGACAGAGCTTGAAGTATTCCTTCCAACTGGGCTCATTACGGGGACCAAGTGAGATACATGGTAGCAGAATGACAGTGCTTTGTGAAATGGAGAAAAGCAACACAAATGTGAAGTTGGGGCTTGGCACCTGTGGCTCAACAGGCTAAGGCGCCAGCCATGTACACCTGAGCTGGCAGGTTCGAATCCAGCCCAGACCTGCCAAACATCAATGACAGCTGCAACCAAAAAATAGTCGGGCATTGTGGCGGGAGCCTGTAGTCCCAGCTACTTGGGAGGCGGAGGCAAGAGACTCGCTTGAGCCCAGGAATTGGAGGTTGCTTTGAGCTGTAATGCCACAGCACTGTATCCAGGGTGACAGCTTGAGGCTCTGTCTCAAAATAAATAAATAAATAAATAAATAAATAAACAAAACAAATGTGGAGTTGGGTTTTGTTGCTGTTGAGGTAGCCGGGAACCCAGCATCCGCCCCTCTGCCACTCTGAGGACCACTGCAGGGTCAGAGTGTGGAAGAGACTCAGCCAATGTGCCCTGTAACTGGTCCAGTATCTGGCCCAAGTGTCAACTAAGTGGTCACATTTCCAACTGAAGTCACTTCATTTCTGCCACTTACTCCCTCCCAGGCTTAACATTTCGAGAATGGTTTTGTGTTTAATGAAAAAAGGTCAGAAAATCTCTCTTTAGAACCTTATCTCTTACTCTCCATTAAAGGTAGCAAAATTGCTTTATAAAGTCTAAAAGCTTGACAAGACATGTACTAATAATGCAGGAATTATGCAAATGTGTATAGTCACTTGATTTACATAATGGAGGCTGGAGGAGGGATGGGGAGGGAAGGAGTGGGGTGAGGGCCTGCCCAAGTCTATGTGAAGGGGACACCCATTTGTTCCTACAGGATGGTCCCTTCCTAGTCCCAGGCTGTGTGCTGAGACTCAGCCCGACCCTGCTCGCTGTGTGTCTGTACCTTTGAGGACTGCTGTGCGGCCCCTTCCCACTTGCAGGGGCTGTGTGGAGGAAGGTGCTGCCCTGGGCTTGCCTCTGCCACAGAACCGGCTTCATTAAACCCCACAGCCGCCCTCTGCATACACACTGTCTTCTCTGAGACGTCCCCTGGGTCATTATTTCTCCAAACGTCTGTCTTGCTGAAGCATTGGACTTCGTTAAGTGCTGTCTGCAATTGTAACTCTTGCCAAGTGCCTTGTTCTCAGGTGCTAGGGGAGGAAAGGGTCAGAAGGCGTCTGGAGGAGAGAACTCCTTGCCCGCCCACGGGTCTTTCTGGGTGTTTCTGACCACTGCATTGGAGGCCCTCCTGCGTCCCCCTCCCAGCCTTCCTGAGCCCTGGTTAATCTTGGGACTTTAGAGGTACTTGAGGCCTGAGTCCAGTGGGCATTCTCTGGAAGCAGAGAGTGGGGTGCTCAGGCTGGTGGTCACTGGGGGCCTGGTGCAAAGGTTGGGCAGGCACAGTGAGGGTTGGGTAGCCGGCTTCTCCAGAAAGTTCCCACTTGTCTGGCTAGGGCAGCTTCCCGTCCTGGGGAGGGGACATTCTGTATGGTGGGTGGACAGAGGAATCAGCCTGGCTGAGTGGTGGGCATGGACATCTCCAGTTCCTGGAGAAGCTGAGCAGACTTCAGGTCTTCAGATGCTTCAGTCCAGCCTGCTTATTAAGTGCCTGGCTCTGCGGCCCCGCATCATCCACAGCTTCCACCTATTGAGCTCTGCTATACATGCTGGGCCCTGTGCTAAGCCACTTACTTACATGTGTCACCTCATTTAATGGTTGTCTCTGATCTTACTGCCTTGTTTTATAGACGAGTAAGTTGAGGCCTGGACACTTGGCCAGGAAGTGGCAAAGCTGGGCCTTTTGGAGGCCTTCCCTCCAAAGCCCCTTCCCAGACAGACTACGACACTTGGCTGTCCTAGTCCATTACACACATACTCTACCCATGAGGCTGTGGTAACAGCACTGCGAGCAGTTGGCAGTACAGTGTGACAAGCAAGGGGGGGCAGGTTGAAACTAGGGACAGAAGTGGCTCTGAGCATTTAATTATGTTGAGGGGGCCAGGGAAAGCCTGCAGAGTAGACAGCAGACTCTGGCACCCAGGAAGCAGCAGTGGAGGTTGAGGGCTGTGGTAGAAAGGGGGTAGTGCCAGGTGGCCACAGACCTTGTGCTTCTCTCTTAGGGTATGACCGGCTGAGGCGGAGCTGATGGACTTTGGGGTGAAGTACTGCCCCAGGGCCCCGCTCCTTGGCTAGAGGCTCAGTAGGTACGCTGGCCCCTTGGCCTGGCCAGGGAGTGCGGGGCCTGCTGTGCCTGCACCGTGTGGGCTCGTCTGGGCTGAAGCTGGCCCACTCTCTCGCGCTCACTCACACCCAAGACTGGGGCTGCCCTGAGCTGTGGGGCACTGAGATATGGTCCTGCCCCATCCTTGTTCTAGGGAGGAATGTGAAGCCCGAGGAGACAAGTGACATAGCCAGGGAAGACGTGGGTCCCCACCTCGGCCTTCCCAAGGGTACCCCTTCCTCACTCCCTGGACCTACCCCCCTAGCCACATGTCTGCACTCCAGAATGTGTCTGCCTCACACCTGGTCATCCTCTCCTGCTAGGCTCACATTCGTTGTGCAAAGAACTAAATGGCATCAGATGGGGAAGGGAAGGGCCTACACCCCATTGCCTCCTGATATGCCCTGCACGTGCCCCTCTGTCTCGGGTCTGCTCCTGGCTGTGAGCAGAGGGACCTGGGAGTGGGCTAAGGGTCCAGGAGGCAGAGCTGAGAGAACGTGCAGGGAGCTTGGGGCAAGGTTATGTGAACTTACTCTGCTGCCTGTCAGCTGTGTGACTTTAGGCAGTGACTCAGCCTCTCTGAGTGTCAATTTCTCATTAATAAAGTGAGTAATAAGAGCACCTTGATCAGTGGTTCCCAAACCTACAACATTTGGAATCCCTGGAGATCTTAAAAAAATGCTGATTCCTGGCCCCCAGAGTCTGATCTTCTGATTTCAGTGGTGAACCTAGGGATTTTGTGTGTGTGTGTGTAGACAGAGTCTCACTTTGTTGCCCTTGGTTGAATGCTGTGGCCTCACATATCTCACAGCAACCTCCAGGTCTTGGGCTTAGCTGATTCTCTTGCCTCAGCCTCCCGAGTAACTGGGACTACAGGTGCCCACCACAACGCCGGGCTATTTTTTGTTGCAGTTTAGCCGGGGCCGGGTTTGAACCCACTATCCTCAGTATATGGGGCCGGCGCCTTACCCACTGAGCCACAGGTGCCGCCTGAACCTGGGGATTTTTTTTTTTTTGAGACAGAGCCTCAAGCTGTCGCCCTGGACAGAGTGCCGTGGCATCACAGCTCACAACAACCTCCAATTCCTGGGCTCAAGAGAGTCTCCTGCCTCTGCCTCCCAAGTAGCTGGGACTACAGGCGCCCGCCACAACACCCGGTCATCTTTTGGTTGCAGCTGTCATTGTTGTTTGGCGGGCCCGGGTTGGATTTGAACCCACAGCTCAGGTGTACGTGGCTGGCACCTTAGCCCATTGAGCCACAGGCACCGAGCTAGAACCTGGGGATTTTAAGAGGCTACTTGGGTGGCATGAATGTGCAGCAAAGCTTGGGAACCGCTGTCATAGCATTTGTTGGGGATTAGAGATGATAACACAGGCACCTGGGGAGAACGTGGTGGGTAGAAGCGATTATTTTATCATTCCTCTCCCTGCCTCTCACTCTGTGCAATGTGGGGTCTGGTGTGGGGGGTCATTTTTATTTCATGGTGAGTGTCTTGGGTGCTGATCCTGATGTGGCTGTTGGTGGCTGGTCTTTACCCAGAAAAGTCCCCCCCTTACCCCTTTCACCCTTTTAGGCCCCAGGGTCCTGACTGGGCTGAGTCCCCTCCTGGGATGGATATGATGGTTGCCACAGGCCCCCTGGGGGCCAGAGGTGAATGGACACCTGCCGTGGGCCTGGTGACTGGGGGTGGGTGTGGGCGGCTTGGGGCAGGGGTTGCTTCCTGGACCTGCCAGTCCAGCTCTGTAGACCTGGGCCGAGTCTGTGAGGGATGTGTGTCTCCTCAGGTCTCTTGCTGTCCCAACAGGATGTCATATTCCACAGGAGCACACGGCTCTGCTGTTTGGAGGGAATCTATCCTGATGCTTCCGGTTGGGCTGAGGGAAAAGGTGTTTTCGTAGCGGCCATTCTGTCCGCATCTGGGGACTCTTTCTCGTTCGTTAGGCAGCAGCTCTGTTCACTGACCTTTGAGTGACAAAGTGGATTCAGCTAAGGAGCAGCAGAGAGAGGGGCATGAGAGACTGTGGGATTTCTGGGAGCTGCGTGACCCTCGGCTGTGGTCGGCGCCTTCCTTTACCTGGCTCCCTGCTTTTGTGACCTCTTTTGTCACTGTCCCTCCCCAGCTACCACCTGCACCTTTAGAGACGCCTCTGATTTCTGTTTCTTTCTCCCAAACCCACAGTGAATCTTTTAATAGCTCAAGGCCTTTTGGCTTTCTAACCAATCAGTCACCAAATCCCATCCAAAGCGCACTCAGAATAGATACTTTTAATAAAATATATTACCTTTAAGCCAGCATAAACCTGTGAAATTTGTACTTTTCTTTTAGAGCATCTCTACAAATTCTACGATATTGAAATCACCACCCAGCGACCTTTCAGGAAATACTAGATAAATTGCAGGAGACAAATAGACAAACTACACGGACCAAGTACAATTTCCAGTGCTTTTCCTGCTGGGTTCTTGTGCAGAGTCTGAGAAACCCCTGACTCCTGGCAAGGAGGCTCAGCCTGTGACCTGCCCTGCTCTGCAGGCCTCTCTGCCCACCTGCCCCTGGCAAGGGGATAGTGGCTGGTACCCTCTGAGAGCCATCTGTAGCTCTGAGAAGTGGCGCTGCTGTGTGGTTCCTGACACCCTGTCCTGTTTGTTCCTGTGCTCCATCACTCAAAGCACTTCCACCTGTGCCCAGGGCCCCTGAAATGCTCTTGGGGCTGAGGGCTACTCTGGAAAGCTCAGGTGCTCTGTGGCCAGGTCTGACCCAGCAAGTGGCAGGGAGTCCTTGGCCTTGCCCAGTAAGAGCTGAGCTGGGGGCCCAGTTACCTTCCTGTGGAGTGTGCTCTGTGCTCTGACAGCCCTCTGTCATGGGTGTGGGTTGCCCGCTTTGTGGACTGCCTGTGGCATCTTTTCTGATCCCAGGCCAAGTCTCTGTGGTCATCTTGCTTTGAGGGCACCTTCCCTCCCTGCCAGCTGGTGGTGCTCAGGGGATGTAAACCAGGTGCCATGTCCTATTTGTACTTTGTGTAGGGAGAGAGAATCTGGGAGGCAAATGGTCTATAAATTGCATTGCTCAGAGCCTCAGAGGGTCCCTGGGACTCCGTTGCTTTGGGTTATGGATCTGCTGCCCATCTGGTGTGGACACCCAGAGCCTTGGAGCAGTGGGGGCACCTGCTTCCTGAGGGCTGCCTGCTGCACCTTACTTGATGTCAGTGGAGCAGCTGCATTACCAGTCCACCTGCTCTTTCACTGCTGTTCAACTGGAGGTGTCACTCAGGTTACCTGCATCTCAGTTGCTGTTTTTCCCGTGGAGTTACTGTGTCACACGACTGGCTGTGGCCAGAGATCTCACCACCCTCCAGCACGGGGTGGGAGGGGGAGCAGAAAGCAAGTTAGGGTCAGAGTGTCCTGAGAGGCACTGACCCTTCTGTGGGCTAAGCAGCTGCATGAGGGACAAGGCACTGCCAAGGCTTCTGGGTTCCTTCACTCCTTAATTTGCTACTCAATTCCGCAAACATTAATGGAGTTTTTCTCACATACCAGGTACTATGCTGGGTGCTGGGGTGGAAAAGAAACAGAAGGATGACAAAGACCTGATTCCCACTCTCAAAGAGCTCACTGCCTGGTAGACAGATGCTGCCTTAGATTGTCCCCCAAAGAGGCCAAATGGGATGGGTAGAGGAAGCACAGAAGTGGCAGCTCTGGAGGGGGAGCTGGTCTCAGAGGTTGACTAGGAATAGGATAGGCCACATGCAAAGGTCCAGAGAAGCAACAGTTCTGTGCACTTTGCAGGTGTGTGCCTGGTGACTCAGTGTGGCTGGGAGCTACGGTGTGAGTGGGAGGTAGTGGCTGGAGAGGTGGCAGGGTGGGATCACGCAGGTACCCTGCTTACGGGATCCACCTTCATTCCAGAGGCTGTGGGAGCTGCAACAGAGATTGACGAATGGGATGGCAGGATTTGTGTTTTAAATTCCTGGCTAAGGAATCTCCCTGCTGTAGCAGAAAGAGTGCTGGCTGGGTAACCTTGGCCAAGTCTAGGGCTAGTGTTCCAGCGTGTCAGATGAGGGGACTCTAAGGCCTGTCCCAGCACTGACACTCTCCACACTCATTACCACCTTCCTCTTTGACCCCCACACTCTGACTTTTGCTAGTGCATTGGCCTCTGGCCACCTGAGCCCTGTATCCTGGCTGTCCCACCACAGTCAGCAGCTGGTGGCAGCTGGAGGGAGAGAGGTGCATCCACCCTGACCTGAGAGGCTTGAGGGCTGCTGGTCTCTCTTCCTCCAGCCCTGTGGGGACCTTGCTTTTACTGGCCCCAGGCCACCTGGCTCCCCTAGCACATAGCTCTGGGCCCAGCTGTGTCTCTTCAGTGAAACGGTTCCCTCCCCTGGGCCTAGACCCCTGCTCCACCTTCCCCCAAGTGACAAGAGGCAGCTGAGGCAGGTTGCTGCCCAGTCACTGTGACGTCTGTGCGGAGAGACGTCAGCGCATTTGGCCACTGCGGCCTCTTCCCTTTGCTCTGGCCTGGCTCAGTGGCCACCACCTGCAGTGGCTGCCCTGGAGCCCCAGCACTGTCTCTTCCTGTCTAAGGACCCCCCAGGGCCACATCCATAGGAGGCCCTGAAGACAGGAGGGTGGAAAGACATGCTTTCTCCAGCAAGCGTCATCTGTTCTGCTGTCTTCCTGACCTTGTCCCAGGCCCAGAGCACAGGGCAAGGCGCCGGAGAGGAGCTGGCTGGGCCTTCCCAGGTCTTTGATCACAGCTGTTTGATTCAAAGGCTTAAACAGTGGGCTCCAAACTTAAGTATCTGTTTAGTCAGTGGAATAGGAAATTAAAGGTGATCCGATTTTTTTCTCCCCAATTCTAAGAGATATTTACTACCATAGGATGAGATGGATAGTGGAGTGATTTTTCTTGATTCTTTTCTCCTTGGGACTAGGGCATAACGTTGTGTCCATTCATTTGCTCACCAAGCGTTTGTTGAGTACCTACTACGTGCCAGGCCCAGCAGGAGGTGATGGGGCGGGGAGACAAGTGACACAGGCCCTGCCATGAAGCAGCCCAGAGTCTGGAGTGAGTGCTGTGTGGGGAGCCCAGGGGCCCTGGGGTCTCGCATCCAGCTTTTCCACTCAGACCTGGACCCTTCTAAAGCCTGTTCCCGGGAAAACAGAAATAGTGCGAGAGGGAAGAATGTGGGTGAGGAGAGTGAGATGAGGGTTCTGAAAAGAAGAAAAGATGCAGCAAACTTTCCCATGAGAGAGGCACTCGGGACAGCACATGGTTCCCAGCCACGGTCAGCAGGACACCAGGAGCTCGAGGCCAGGGCAAGCTGGACTGGACACTATCTATTCCCTGCTTGGTCTTCAGTCTCCCTGTCCAAACAATGACGCTTCAGACCAGGTGATCTTGGAGATCTGATTAGAACTAACTTTCTGTGGCGGGTGCAGGACATGGAGGTGGGGCAGGGCCCAGACACAGCCCACCAAGATCGATGTGCCTTCCTCTGGCTCCGATATCTTGGCACAAGAGACACCTGACGGGCCTGTGGGAGTCCCACCCTCGCCTTGCTCTTTTGACTGAATGCTAGAAGGAAGGTTCTGGGTCTTTATGTCTCCCATCGACTCCTTGGTAGGGATGCTTTTGGCCACCTTCAGGCACTGTCCCTGCTGCCTGGCCATGGGTTAGAATTAGGGTCACATTCCAAAGAGCTCCTACGTCATACTCTTTGATTTGTGAAGACGACTTGGAAATGTTCTGGTAACACAGCGTTAGAAGGACTTGGGATCCTAACTTTGTGACCTTGGACATTGCTTAAATCAGTGGTTCTCAACCTTTCGAAAGCTGCGGCCCTTTAATACAGTTCCTGTGGGTCTTGTCCTACAGGTTAAGAACTGCTGGCTTAAATGCTCCAAGCCTCAGCTTTTCCATCTGTGAGATGGGAGTGGCTCTTCCTACCTCCCAGGGATCAGACAGGAAACTGTGCAGGAAAATGCCTTGTAAACAGGAAAGCCCTAAACTGGCGTTCAGGACACAATGATTCAGGGGCAAATACGTTATAACATTCAGCCTTCTCCATGGTCATAGCCTCCTCCATGCTGAGAAGCCACCAAGGTTTAAAGCAGGTTGGATACATGATTCTGATTGTCCCTAATTGATGGAATTAACCTTAAAAGGGCCACATATAATTAATTGTAATTAATCCAGGCACTGTGACGCTGCCTTGCTAAAAATGGTGTCTACTAATAATTTCTTTGATCTAGCAAAATGATGCCTGGCAAACGGCCTGCTAATGGCGACCCTGTACCCAACTCCTCCCATCACACAAAGTGGGGTCAACAATTAGGGATGTGGGGCAGAGGGAGGAAGAGACCCCAGTTATCTCAGCCCCTTGGGAGCAAATGCCACTTACATAAGGTGATTGCATGATTCCTTGTCTACACTGGGACATTTTAAGAATATTATATTATAATCATAGTAATGATGTCAGACAACAGGCATGGACTGGACTTCCCTGGTAAATTGGGTGTCCTGTCATCCTATACAAAGACTGTTCTAGGTTCATGGACACTTAACTGGGAAAGCATTTCCACATTTATAATCTCGTCTTCTCATAACAACCCTGGAAGGAAGGACTTTTTACTCTCATTTAATGGATGTTAAAGATGGTGATGGTGCCAAATGGTTCAGCCTTTGGTCTGGCTTCCTCCATGGCTGACCCCATGGCTGCAGGTAGTGGGCAGCCAGTAGCTGGGGATCAGGGAGTTTTGTGGCTATGGAAATGGGTAGAGTTCAAAGGGTGAGAACCAGCACATCTGGCTTCAGTAGAAGGGAACAAGTGGCCACATCTGTGGAGAGCAAGGGCTGGGGACTCACCGGGGACTTTGCCTAGGTCGTCTCCAGTTCCAGGCTTGGAGTCAGAAGACTTGTTTGAAGTCTGGGTCCTCCGCTTGCTGGTTGTGTGAACATGGGTGGACAGCCTGTTGGGTAACAGGCAGCTGGGGGTCCTAGTGGTGTCTGAGTCTGTAGAGAGTCCCCAGAGCAGTACCTTTAGGGGACGGCAGGTCCTGCTGCCTTGAGAAAGCTCTGACTTGAAGCAGGTAGGGTAGAATGAGCTCCTGTCTGAGATGGAAGCTCTTGGAGGAAGAAGTAGATAAAATAAATATGTGGGGGGATTGAGAGATTCCTTGACAGTGCACTGTACGTGCTATGCTGGCTCCCAGGGAGCCTCCATGCCTCCCACTTCCTAGAGCTCTGCACAGGTTGAGCCTCAGCCTCTGGCTTCCTCAGTGCTCTCAGATGAGCCTGCGGGCACATGGGCAGGCATGTGGCTTGCGTGGTCCCCACTCCTGGAACCGATGGCACCTTAGAGTAGAAGGCAGGCGGGCTGGCCACAGTTTGGTGAGAGAGAGCTAGTGAGAAGGAGCCTTACAGAGCACCACGCTCGGCCTGTGCTCGGTCTCTACCACTGCTATCAACATCGTCCATCACATCTAAACAATTGAAAAACCTGTGCCAAGTGGCTAGGAAACGCGTGGCTATGCTGAGTTTCTGAAAAACAGTATTTCCACTTCTTATGCAGCACTGAAATGCCAGTAGTTCCATGCCAACTGGTTATTTTTCCAGACCATTTCCCTTTATTTATGTTTAAGCTTTTGTACTTTCAAGCCAAAAGAAGATAGAGGACCTGGAGTAGGTAATTATCATTTCTCCTGATTTGCCCTTGAGTGAGCCACGTAAGAAACATTCCCTCTCCACAGTGAGCTGACCCGCTGAAGAGGGTAGGGGCTCTGGCTGGCCCTGCCCCTGGGGAAATGCTCAGCTGGGCAGGACCCCACCCTTTGTGTGGAAGGTTTGTGCCCACTGTTTGTGGTGTGTGGCCTTGGGCAGGACAGGGGCTCTCTGAGCCTCAGTTTCCTCATCACAGTGGGGGTTGAACTAGATGGATGTTGGCTGGAAGACTTGTCTCGTATTTGTTGTAGGACTGGGGTGTAGGCAAGGAGGAAGGCGACACTGTCCTCAGACTGGCTGCTCCGGGAGGCCAGGACACAGGGTTGGGCTGCTGGTGGGGCTGCTCCTTATGGGGAAACTCCAGAGCAGCCTTCAGAGCCGCCTGTGGAGCCACAGGTGGTTGTTTTTCTCCCCATATGTGATTTCTGGGTGTCTTAAAAATTTTCATTTGGGCCAAACCTTGCCAGGCTCAGGGGATCATTTTGCCCAGAGTGGGGGTAAGAATCGGTTTGCCTCCTGGCTCCAGGTTGGAGTGGCAGGCTGTCTCCACCCTGGGATTCCCTGGGATTCCCTGGGAAGGCTGGAGGGACTGGCCTCGGTACTACTTCAGCGTCTGGTGCAGAGGCCGAGGGAGCAGAGGGGTGGTGGGGGCAGGAGGTGATGAGGTGGGGCCGGGAGGGCGTGGCCTGTAGGCGGCAAGAAGTATGACTCTGCACTACAGGTGATTCCAATCAGTGCTCTTATTTCAGGTCACAGCTACGTGAAAAGCATTTGGCTAGTTTCTTGCCGCTGGCTGCCTGTGGTCCCTGCAGAGTCAGGGAGTCTTGTAGGTGGAGGGCCAGGGCATGATGCGCCTGGCCAGGTCGGCTCCGTTCTACCTGGAAACCCAGCTTAGCAGGGAACACGCAGCTATCTGCAGAGCCAAGTGATTTCCTGCTGCTTTATTGGTTTGGGGGGCCAGATAGGTTTTAATAAGAGAAAATAAAATTACTTCAAAGCAAGCCATCCAGAAAGCACATTTGTTTCAAATGTTCTAGAACATTTAAGAAAATGGGGTTTCCTGCGATCTGGATGAAATGTGGGGCCATGTCCTTGGGGAATGGGGCAGTAAGTATTTGCAGGGCTATACCTAGGGGTGCTTCAGGGAAGGTTTTTGTTGTAACCTGTGCTTCCAGGCTGCCAGCATGGATGTGGGGCTGAGACCAGAGGCCTTTAGTGAGCACCTCTCTCAAGGCAAAGTTGGGGTCAGGTCTTTAGAGCCTGATGCATAGTGGCAGGTGGGCCCTTGTCAAAGCTGGAGAGAGTATGGGGGCCTTATCTTTTTAAGCCAGAGTTAGACTTTGTCACTCTCAGCAGAGTGCTGTCGTGTCATAGCTCACAGCAACGTCAAATTCTTGGATTCCATTGATTCTCTTGCCTCAGGATTCCAAGTTGCTGGGACTATACACACACGCCAAAACGCCCAGCTATTTTCATAGACAAGGTCTTGCTCTAGCTCAGGCTGGTCTTGAACTCCTTAGCTCCCAGAGTGCTAGGATTATAGGCTTGAGCCACCTCGCCCAGCCCTGTGGGGGCTTTTGATACCGCAAGAGAAATGTAACTGCTGACTGGCCAAGGGTAGGACAAAATGTAATCAGGAGCTAGTTTTTATTAGCAAAGGAAAGAAACTGTGACTAGGTGGCAGGTTTGGAAGTGACTTCAAGAATAGGGATCCTTTTAAGGAGCAGATGATGAATTCAGGGGCTGGAGGTCATATTTTTGTAAATAGTAAAAACAGGGTAGGCATGACTACCCGGCCCTGTGGGCACAGACTGGGAACCCCCTTGTCTGGGTTCTGAGGTTTGAAAGAGGAGCAAGCCTGCCTCTCCAGCTGGTGTCCTCATGTGGAACGAGAGGCAGACACCAGCCTTCGGTGCTTTTCTGTGTGTTCCGGGGAGGGGCTCACTTGCTGAAGACCCAGCGTTGGCACTGTGGTACCTTGATCAGAGCAGGGCTTCACAGAGGCCTTTGCTTAGGTAGCCTTGCTGGGGAGCAGACGCTTTTGCAAAAGAGCTGTTCAGGCTTGGCGCCTGTGGCTCAAGCGGCTAAGGCGCCAGCCACATACACCTGAGCTGGCGGGTTCAAATCTAACCCAGGCCCGCCAAACAACAATGGTGGCTGCAACCAAAATTGGCCGGGCATTGTGGCGGGTGCCTGTAGTCCCAGCTACTTGGGAGGCAGAGACAGGACATTCGCTTTAGCCCAGGAATTGGAGGTTGCTGTGAGCTGTGATGCCACGGCACTCTATCCAGGGTGACAGCTTGAGGCTCTGTCTCAAAAAAAACAAAGAAAAAGAAAAATGAAAAAGAGCTGTTCAAAGTAGAGTCCTCAGGACTTCACTGAGGGTGGGTTCTTAGCCCAAGGTAACCTCAGAGACTGACATACCAAGAAGCTCAGCGGGGACCCAAGCACCACTAGATCTGGTGGCTTCCAGGTTTCCCTCTGACTTCAAGAGCCTAGGGCCCCAGTGCTCATGTGTGGCTATCCGACTGTCTGCGGCTGGACAGAGCCTGGCCTGCATGTTACAATCACCAAGTTGGTTTCTAGAAAGTCAGTGTCCAGATCTCACCGGGAGAGTCTGATCCAGTTGTTCTAGGTGGGGTGGAGACCCCTCAGCTGGGGAAGGGTGGGCCCCCATGCTCACACTCCCCACAGGGTGGGGTGTAGCCCATCTCACTGCATTCTACCTCTGTGTCCAAGTTCGGGCCGTGAGTCTGTGCTGCTCCACAGCCATCCCCGACTAATATTTGAGGGCTGGCTTTGAGTTCAAAAGTGTTCAGCGGGCCAGTCTTTGGTTCCTTTAGACTCAGCAAGCACCAAACTGCTTTTAAAGAGATCTCCTCGTGTGTATTTTACCTCAGCGCAGTGCCTGGCACACAGTAGGCATATAATAAAAAGTTTGATCGAGTCACATGGAATCTCTGCCAATATTGTAAGTGGGGCAGGGAAATAAATTAGAAGCAAGCAGAGAGCTCGCAACATGCCAGGTTCCCTCTGCCCAGACCTTTGCCAGGTCTCCTCTACCCAGACCTTGTAAATAACGGAAGCCATCTCCTTAATTGGAATTATGTTTGCGGCCTAAAGGGGTGACCCGTCTGATGTGGTATTTTGGGAGCTGGTCTTCTAAATGACCTTTTCCTGCTGGCCTTGGGGCATAGCACAGCGGGAGAGCCAGGCTTCAGGAGGATCATTTCCTCTTAATTGGTGTCCTAGTCACTCTGGCTTCACTAAACATTACCAGTCCACCCTCTGCTCAGACCTGAATGCCCTTGTTATTAACTGGATGACGTCCCACAGACAGATGCCATCTTCTCTAAAGAAAGGCCCCAGGGCAGCCTGACGTGATAAGTTCTGTTCCTAAACCTCTGACCTCCCTCACTCGAGTCTCCCACCTGTTCTCCCCGCCAGGCCTGGTCTGGGCCAGGCTTACAGAGTCAGTGCAGGCCCATCCTGGTTACAGGCTGTTTGCTGTCCATCACCTAGTAAGGTTCACAGCTGGGGCCTCCTCGGGAAGCATGAGACAGGTGGGGCACAGACTCCATGCGACCTTGCCAGGTGTGAGTCCAGCCTCCATGCTCCCCTGGGCACTGGGGACTCTCGACTGAGCCTCCCTGGGCCTCAGCATCTTCATTGCTCATGTGGGGCCACAGGGTGTCTGAAGGCACAATGCAGGTGAATGGTGCCAGCCTATAGCAAGTGCTCAGTGAATGTTAGTTGTAATTTTGATAATCTTTTTTCAGTTTCCCTGAATTTGAAAAGTATCTGCCTGGTTGACATGTGTCAGAATCTCACCCCATTCAGATGCTCAGCACTCAGTTCATACTGACCTGCCATGTGCTGGACAGTGTTCCAGGCATGGGCTGTAGGGTAAGCAGGTCAAATTTAAACATCCTGCCCTCGGGAGCTTCTGCTCTGGTGGAGCAGAGAGGGTCAGATGGTAGGAGGGGCTTGTCCACCAGCAGGACAGTGTTGACTGGAACTGTCTGGCGTGGTCAGAATGTGGGTGGGGCCCAGGGCAGACTGGTGGGGCTCTTGGTGCTAAGGTTACCAGTAATATTTAAGCAACTAACAGCCCCCAGATTTGATGGTGGCTTTACAGATGCCATTTGAGGGAGGAATGAGGATGGCCTCCAGGAGCCATCTGCCTATAGGTCCAACTCAGGTGCCCCTCCCAACACTGGTTCCCTGGCTCATCATGATCTTGCTTTTGCACCTGGGACTAGGAGGGCAGCACGGATGATTTAGCCTTAGCTCTCCACCTCCAGCGTGCCCTGGTGTGGGAGTGAGCCCAGAATAGAAGTTTCTTGTGAGATAACCAGGATGCAGGAAGGGCAGCAGTGAGAGCTCCCCCTATGGCAGGCATCCTCCCCCACACGATGGGCATAGGCAGGTGGGAAGGTGCCATAAGCTTGACCTCCTGTGCACTGGCCTGGCACTGCGCTGTATGAGCCCTATTGTCCAGGACCCTGGGAGCTACTTGCAGGTCATCCCTCTTAACTTGGCTTCCCATGCATCTCTGACTGGCCCAGCCCCATGCGTCTTCCAGGGCCCCCTTTCCTGCCCTGTTGCCAGCTTGTTTCTTCTTGACCTTGTGTCTCTTCTTGACTTTGCACTGTGGGCAGAACAGAGAGGTCAGGGCAGGTGCCTAGCAGGGAGGAGGGGTGTACAGGTGAGGGGTGATGATGGTGCTGAGGGCAGCCCCTAGGATGAGCTCCTGGGACTCCTGTGGGGGAGACTCTGGCATGGCAGGTGGGGTTGAAGGGTGGGGACTCCCTGGTGTTTTGCAGGTGTCAGCTCGATGTCTGGACACAGTGAAGCTCAATGAGTGCACGTTGTGTGAATGGTGAGCAAGCAGGAGTTTGGCCACTGCTAACTCCCAACAGTGTCTTTCTGAAATTTCTGAGAGGTAGCTTTATAAATTGTTGTAACCGCAAAATACTGATTTTGGAGCTGCAGTCAGGGCTGTAGACCGAGGACCAGCTGAGTTACCTGCACCCATGTCCGTGTAGTGAGAGGTCATTGCGCCAGGAAAGAACGAAAAATTATGAGTTTTTTATTCGCGTGATCTCATCTCATCCTCTAATACTGGTGAGTAAAGTGAGGATAGTTCTTGTTTGTAGAAAAGAAACCAGAGGCTCAGAGTTGTTAAGGGACTGGGTCTGGTGTCACATAGCCAGTAAGTAGCAAAGACATGACTTGAATTCTGGCCTTTCGGTTTAAAATCCCATGTTATTCAGAAAGAGACAATAAAAATCTTCCTTGTTAGTCCTTGTGGCTAAAGATAGCCTTGCCGTGTTCTGTTTGAGAACATGGTGTGAGTGGGCGCTGTGGCTGACCGTTATATACCCCTCCATTTCACTGTGTATAGAAATGCCCGGGAAAAGAAAATTGCTATAACAAAAGGATGGCGTGTGTATTTGGAGTGTCCCTGTGATTTATGTGCATATTATGCTGAGCATGCCCAGTGCCTTGGCCTTGCTTTGCTGAGGTACAGGGACCAATCAGTCCAGGAGCCTCACTTTATCAGGGGACAAAGGCATAGGAGAGTGTAGCGACTTGGCCAAGGCAGGCGAGATCCCTGCGCCCTCCGATCCAAGCCCAGGAATCCTCCTCCAGAGCTCTCTTGGCTATGAAGCATCAGGATCCTGACACCTCTCCCTTCTCCGGTCCCTGGAGGCCCCTATCCCATTGTGACAGAATCACCTGCTTCTCCAAGGATCCAGAGGGATGAGGAGTGACCCAAATAGGACTCTGGTGGCAGGTGTCATACTGTGGGTTGGGAGGCAGCTCTACCTGGGAGGAGGAACCTGTACTGAGATATGCCTAGGGTGAAGATTAGAAGGAGTGGAAAGGGCAGGCGAGGGTGGAGGAAGGAAGAAGTCTGGGTTTGGCAAGGATGTGCAAGGAAAGGGCCAGGGTCTCCCAGGAGCGTGGTCTTTCCTGCTGGTGAAACAGAGGCTGGCTTAATTTGCATAGCACTAATTAGCAAGTATCTAATTAGGACAACCATCATAGAGCCATAGTTATCAGCGGATGCTGAATGTCAATCAATTTGGAGCCTTTCCATGAAACTGAAGGAAACGTCAACCTTATTAAACAGAAAAGATTTCTAGATCAATTATTCCCCGAATTGAATGCACAAAACGTAGGGATGTCAGAGAGACACATCAGACCTTAATCCAGTTAGTACAGACCTAGATGTTACCCCTCTTTCCCTGTGGGGGTTCCAGCCGGTGACAGACATCATGAATGGGCACATGTGCATACAGATGTGTGTTCTTTGTGGGTGGCAGCTTGGTTGGGGAAGGAGCCTGCAAACCTTTTCTCAGTTCAGGCCCCACCCCCAGGACTCTGCCTATAAGCATAGCTTTCTGTATTTTGCAATGTTCCAAACGATAAAACACATTTAGAACTTCAGAGTCTCTGGGAAGATAAACCGTGATCATTACAATTCTGGTCTGTCGTTGGAAGCTCCAAGGCAGGCCAGGAGAGCAATTTATGTGGCTGGCTCAGAAGCCAGGGAACACACTCCATCACCATCCACACAGCCTCAGGAGAGGAAGGGCTGGAGCCGTGCCGAGAAGCCTCCCTGCAGAGAATGGAGGGCTAGCAAGGCACCACTGTAGGAGCAGTTGAGAGTATTGGGGCCCGGGCTGGGCATGGGAACTTGGACGCAGATAGGTTTGGGTGTAAATTCTGGCTTCTACAAATCCTGCCTCTGCCACTTGCTGGCCATGCCCTTTGGACAAGTTCCATAACTTCTTAAAGCATTAGCTTCCTCCTCTGTAAAAGCGGATTCATGATGCTCTCCTTGCACATTAGGCCCCATAGTTGTGCTTCATTACAGATTCTTGTCACCAGTGAGAAACCACAGGCCTGTGGAGGGGCGGCTTGTGGTTGGAACAGGACTGGGACCCACAGAACTCCTGACCCACTCTCAGGAGTTCAGGTGGACCCTCTCCCCTGCCTGGAGCCTCCTGTGCAGCACCTGGTGGGTGTAGCCAGACTCTGCTGGCTGACAGGAACTTACCATCCCACGTGGGAGCCTACACCATTTCATAGCAGGGGAAAGCATGGTATATAGAGAAATCTGGCACAGAGCAGCTGTGTGAACTTGTGAAAGTCACTTAGCCTATCTGTTCCTCAGTTTTTTCCACCAGTGAAATGGAGACATTATGACCTATTAGGGTGAGGATTTGAGGGAAAGTATGTAGAAGACCTATTCTAAGGGCTGGTGCGTAATTAGAACTCAATAAGTGTTAGATACAAAGGAAAGTATTACTGCTAAGCAGATGGAAGAAGCACTTACTAAGCATGGCACTCAGCATGTCACCTGGCTGTGCAGGTAGCACCATGGACATGCAGGTGCCACAGATCCAGGCAGACTGTTACTCAGCACAGCAACAGAGCCATCCGGAGCCCAGGGCGGGCCACCCAGCCACAGGTCACACAAGGCCCCGGTCCTTCCTTGGCAGGAGAATGTATCCTCATGCTGAGAGCTGGGTGTCATGACATTGGACAGCATGAGACGAGGGAAATAGGAGTGAGAAGGTAAAACGGTCTCTGGAAGACTGACGCTTCACAGCCTTGTCCCCACAGAGGGGTGTGAGTCTGCCCACAGCCGAGGCAGGGTGCCTGCCATGTCACAAATACAGATGACCCACCCTGTCTACATGGGTGCCTTTTTCTAGCAGTCCAGGGCTCAGATTAAAAACCAAAAAACCAAAAAAATTTTTCAATTATAAGAATAGTATATTCTCGTAGAAATTTTGAGGGGAAAAGAAAACTGGCAATACGAAAAATACCCCAGTAATTCAGGACATTTGATGTATTTACTGTCTTTTTCTACATTAAAAAAAATTGAAAATAACAATGCATTCTAAATAATATATATATATATAGTTTGGGGTCTGAATTTCTCACTTGATATCATATCATTAACCTTTTTTCAAGTCTTCAAATATCCTTCACAAAGTGTTTTCCAGTGGCTGTGTAAGTGTTCTATCACTGGCCGGTCTCAAACATATTTAACCACTTGAATATTTGGGGGGCATGTAGGAATAAATGGCTTTAAAAATGACTTTTGGTGAATGAGATAGAAATCCTAAGCATTCCTGTGTGCTGAGGATGAATATTCTGGTGTTGAGAAGCTCTGAGTCTGAGGGGAAGTAGTGACCAGTTGACTGCAGGACGCCTTCCAGTCCACAAGTCCCATTTTGGCCCTTGGATGGGAGTTGAGTGGGCACCTTGGGTGTGGCAGGCATCCTGTGTCACCACCACAAAAGAACCCTATCCATTTCGAGCTCCATTGGCTTTCAGGAGGCAAAGATGATAATTCAACATTATTAACAAACAGGAAACATTTCTAGTCCAGCCAGACGTCTTCAGTGCATTTTCCACCTGTTAGAAATGGTTCACTTTTCATTGATGTGTAGTGGTGGATGCGAGGACCTGTGTCGTGTGTCCTGAGGCCCCAGTGGTCCAGCACACAGCCTGGTCCTCCTGGGGCTGTATGAGTCAAGGGCAGGTGGGCTGTGAATAGGGAGGCTCTGAGCTTCAGGACAAAAGGCAGAGGCACCTGTCCCTCCCCTGCACCTTTTCCTGTAAAGATGATGGAGATGGGCTTGGATTCTGATTCCAGTTAATTTCTGCCAGAAGAAACAAATCAGAGTCTGAAACGTGTAGCTGATCCCAAATCTTCCCCAGGGGAGGAGACCCGCTCTGAAAAGAAAGTTACGGTCATTGCTGCCTGGAAAGCACTGAGCCGTCTCCCGTTCATTCCTGCAAGGGATCCGTCCTGTCCTAAAGCAGTCCTTGCAGCCTGAATCCACTGCTCGCTCTTTTCAGCCTATCTAGGGTTTATGATTGGAGAGCTCCAGGCACCAAGAAGCAATTTTGAAGACTGAAATATCCTAAGGCCAGAGCTGTATCCACTGTTTGTGTGCCCATATTGGCCTGGCATGGTCCCACCACCCCTCACACCCCTGGACAAGGCTAAGGAGCTGGCCTGTGTCTTCACCACCTTGTGGGTGGGGTGGGATGGAGACCTTGTTCTGTAGCTGGATAAGCCCTTGTGGGTGGAGAGTCACAATCTGGGTACAAGCCAGGCCGCTAGTGGGCAAGGCCTCTTGGCATTGCGGGGTGTCTAGTAGGCACTCGGCAGATGGGAAGTGGCTGGAATTGTGAAAGGTGAACAAATGAATGAACTTTGCCAGTTCTGTATGTCTCTAGTGCTAGCATGTGCCCAGCACACAGCAGGTCTCAGTAATGGTGTTAGAGAGACAGACAGTAGGAACAACGGACAGGCAGTATGCCCACAGAGGGTGGCTGATGTGTGGACTTGTGTCTCGGAAGTCCGAACTTGAGCTCCAAGGCTTCCTCTCACTCTCGTGGTGCTATTGGGCAAGACCACCTCGAATTGTAGACCTCAGCTGCTGCTCATGTCCACCTCTGAAAGCTTTTGTGACCCGTCTCCTATCTCTCCTAGAGGCTTCGCTTGGCGATTAATCATATTTCACCTTCCATGGCTGCTTTAAGGTATCCATTAGGCCCATTTAAATGACATTTCACACATTGCTAGCCTGCTTCCCATTGCAGAGTGGACCTGGGGGCTTGTGGGCAGTACTCTGGGCTGAGAGTCAGGTCTTGGCTTTGAACTATGGCATAAGCCGCTCACCCCTCTGGGCCTCTGCCTGGAGTCTATAGGGGCTGTTAGAGGGTGGACGAGAACAATACGTGAAACTGCCCTGTAAACTGTGAGGCGCCTTATGGAGACCAGGTGTCATTCTGACTGCCAGCCTTTGAGGACAGGGCTGCTTGTGTGGCTGGGCCTGTCAGGGCTGAGCGCGGCTTGGGCAGGTACATGGAGGTGCTTCCTAGACTCTTGTGCTGCTGTTGCTCAGGGCTGTCCCTGTCTTCCTGCCTCTACCCAGCCAGACACCTGGGAGGGTGGGGGTCGAGTCCCAGCCCAGAGGCAATTTGCAGAGAATGCAAAGCACACGATGCCAGCAGCTCACACTCACCCCCAGCTCACACTCACACAGCGGCACCGTCCTAGGACCTCACACACACTGGCTCCTGAATTTTCACGACAGCTTTATGAGGGAGGTGCTGACATCATCGTGTCAGAAGCTTGGTACCCAAGTGCAGGGAGGTGTCATGAGCAGCCGGAGGCCACTCTAAGCAGCAGTATGGCCTGAGGTCATGCTCCTGACCACAGGCCACAGGCTGTCTAAGCTGCGCTGGGGTGGGAAGGATGTGGCAAAGGGCATGTGGCCGCTCACTCACACACCTGGACCTAGTGGGAGGCACAAGGCTCCTCTCTGCCCCCGCAGCCCCGTTGTCTCCAGAAGCTCCTCTTCGGCCCTGGCCTTCTTCCTCTGCCCTGAGCCAGGCAATGACAGAGTTCCCAGGCCATTCTAATTCATTCCCGAAAGAGTTCTACCTCAGGAAACCCTCTGGGTTGGGTTTGTTAGGAGAAAATGGGGCCAAGCTGGTATAATATTGATACCCAAGCCGTATAATAGCGGCACAAAAAAGAATCATGTTCACATGGCTTATGAACACAGAAGCAAAAAGTGTGAATATGACATCAGCAGGCTGAGCCCTGTGTGTCTGACAGACACAGCACCTCACGCCCGAGCAGGGCTCTCCTGGAATGCAGGTGCAATTTACCCCCAGGAGACAGGCTCGGGGTGGCTGCAGAGATGGAGCTGGCAGGCCAAGTGCAAGGGCCTTCTGTGGCTCAGGCTTACTCTGTGCCCCTGGAGGGCTGGTGACAGTCCCTCCTTTGTCCTCTGTCCTCTCCCTTGACACAGCCTCAGTGTAAGGTGAGACGTTCCTTCCTGGCCCTCCCTAACCCTCACTTTCCGTTTTTCCTGCAGGATTCCATGTTTTCGTTGGCCCTGAAATGCCTTATCAGTCTGTCCACCCTCATCCTTTTGGGCTTGATCATCGCCTACCACACTCGTGAAGTCCAGGTAGGTGCCCCCCCATCCCCGACCCCCACGCAGTGGCCAAGCTCGTCCCCACCTTAGCAGTTGCTCGGGTGATTTTATGAGACGGTGTCCAAGGCCCTGGCTCTTCTCTTCTACTTTGGACCCTGATGGGAGAGAGAATAGTGAGGCTTCCCTGTGGCTTTAGGACAACTGTGACATTATCCTCCTTTGGGGATCCTGGAGACAAGCATGTGGCTTCATGATCAGCACGGCTGCCTTGTTTAGGACCCTCCTTAGGCACCTGGGCACTGTGAGAGCCTCTGCTGAGGTGTTGGGCCTGTCTGCCTCGGGATGGGTCCTCTCTGAACTTGAGGGGGACACACCTGCCTCCTGCTTCCCACTACACATGCACACGTGCTCGTATGCACACACGCACACATGTGCGCACACAGTGCACACACACATGCACTTAATCATGCACACACATGTGCGCACACTGCACCAGATGCCACCAGTGAGTCTGCGTTCCTGAAGGGCACAGGCTCTACCCTGCCACTTTGTAGACAGAATCAAACCAAGTCAGATGTGGCTGAGAAGCCTGTTTCTTGCTGCTGAGGATGACGTGGCGCCCAGAGAAGGGCCGGCTGGGCCTCTGCGGGTTCGTGCAGTTGGGCTGACATGGGGAGGATGGGCTGGGAGGGTCAGGCAGGATGAATGGATCTGAGGCATCTTCTTGAGCCGCCAGCTCTTCGGGCGGCCAGGGCTGCTCTCAAGCATCCAGATGTTTCTCCTCCAGTATGTGTGAATCTGGCAGCTATCTCCTCCGCTGGCTGGAGGAGCACACAGATTCACATCTGGGCAGCAGGCGAGAGGCTGATAGAGGCCAGAACTCAGGGTTAGACCTGGGTCAAGTCCTGGCAGTGGCCTCTTCTCTCACTGTTGCTGGCTAGCCCTATCATCCTCTGGGTCTCGGTCTCCTCACCCGGAACCTGAGAGCTTCATCCTAGTTTTTCTGGGCCATTGTGGGGAGGGGGAGAGCGTGCTGGACGCACCTCTGAGACGCTGCTCAGACCCGGCCTCTTTGCCACGCAGTGTTTTCAGGGGGGCAGCAGTACAGGTGTGGGTGTGAGCGCCTCCCTTCTGGAGAGTGGCTCTGCTTTCTAGTCGAAGGCCAGGGTCACCCAGGCTGGTGGGGATGCAGAAGCCTTGGTGCTAGGCTGCCTTGGCAGTTCCAATCTGTCAGTGACCCAGGGACTCGCCAGCCTCTGAGGGCTGCAGGTGCCTGCTCAGTGGCTGTCTTGAGGGCCCAGCATCCCTGACACTGCCAGGCAGCTTCCTTCATGGAGCCGGACCTGTGAGGAGGTGTTGGGCTCTAACCCAGGCCCTGTCTAATCAACCCCAGAAAGGAGCCAGCAGTATAGGCAGGGGGGAGCCAAGGAACCAAGAGGGGACAGGCGTTGACAATCTGGGCTCCAGGCCAGGTTCCACTGCACCCAACACCAGCTGTGGGGCTCCTGAGAGTCCCCACGTCTTCATCTGTAGGAAGCCTATGTTACCTGTGGAATCTTCTCACACAGCCCAAGGAGGGAAGGCAGATGGTGAACTCGGTTTTGACCCAACTGGAGGGGAGGGAGGAAGAGGAGCTGTACTTGTCCCTAACCCACCCTGTCCTCCTGGTCACTCACTTTCTGTGCCAGGCATTGGGCTGAGTGGGGCCACCTGGGCCCTCTCTTTAACGTTCCTGAGAGCCTAATTCCCAGTCCCAAGCCTGCGACCCTTGCTCTCAGACCAGGTCTGGCCCACTGTGACCTTACTTCTGGCCTGGTGGCAGGATCATGTTGCTACAGGCTGACATCTTGCTGGGTACCCCTTGTCCCAGGCTCAGCTCATGGCCGATCTCTGTTTCAGCCCTAGTCACAGGCAGTAGATGATGCTGTTTGGGCCACTTATCTTTGCCTCTTTGTTTTTGGAGAAAGAAAGTGATGTCAGTAACATTGAACCCTGATGCAGACACTGCAGCCTGAGTGACCGGGGCCTGGTAGCAACTTTTCAGGGCTCTGGTGTTCCAGCTGGAGTCAGGGGTCACATCACCCATGTGGCTGGACTCTCACAGAGGGGCAACAGTGTGCAGAGTGGGCTTTTTTGAAATGGAAACTTTGGTTCCTTTCCTATGGCCTCTGCCCCACTGTTTCCAGCTGGGCCTTGTCATTTACCAACTGGGTCTGCCAGGTAGTTATCACTGTCACACCTGCCTGGCACTGGCAGGTGGCCAGGCTTCCTCCCTGCTGGCTCAGCCCTGCCTGCTCTCCCACCACTCAGCCCTTTCCCACCTGCGCCCACTGCCATGTGGGGACGTCACCAGACCTGCCCCCCTTGTGTCTCTTTCCTTCCTTTCTGTGCATAGCTGGACCCTCCCTTGCCAGAGGGAAATGGGGATGGTTTTGACCCAGATAGTCAGCAGGAAGGAGGGCTAGCTTCCATTGGTTGTCCGTCATGTACCTGAGTCGGCCAAATGGCATTTTTTGTTCTGTTGTCTTCCCCACCTCCCTCCACCCACGTGCCCTGGAAATCTTCGACTTTCCAGGGACCCACGGTGTCTGACAAAGAGCAGGTGTTTGCAAGGATTGTGAAGGAAAGGGGCTGGATTCAGGATAATTGGTTTCCAAATCTGGTTCTACTGTTATTTAGCTTTATGGTCTTAGGCCTCAATTTCCTCCTTTGTTAATTAGGGATCCTAAGCTCCCCAATTTTGTAATTCTCTGGTTTAGGTCTGGGTTGCTCAGCCGGTGGAGGGCCTGCTTTTGAGAATGGAGGAAGGAGTTGTCCCAGGAGGTGCCCGAGGGGGGTTATGCAGAGGGTGCCTACAGATACCCTCTGTGGGGAGAAGCTGGCTGCTGCTCACCCGTTCGGAGCAGGAGGGGGGCATAGCTACTGTATCTCCTTCCAGGGTGACCTAGGGCCCTTTGTAAAGAATACGCTTGCCACTTCCCTCATCTGCAGGTTGCTGGCCGTGTAGCTAAATTTTAGCAAGGGATCAGAGGCCGTGTCCCCGCCTCTCCCACCCCTGCCTCAGACGCTCATACCAGGTTGTGGCCCAGCACACATGTGAGGCTCAGGGACCTTCTGGAATAGCCTTCCTAGTTGAAGAATTCTGAAGCATTGTTAGATAACTCTCAACCAAACTCAGGCTTAAAGTCTTAGAGGCTCAGGGTTTGAAAGTTCTTGGAGGTGACTATGTCTGCTCCCCTAATGTCTTGGACCATTTTCATCTGTTATGACAGACTGGGCAACTTACAAAGAACAGAAATTTCTCACAGTTCTGGAGGCTGGAAGTCTGGGGACAATGGGCTGGGGATCCAGTTGTGTGGTGAGGACTGCTCTCTGCTTCCATGGTGGTGTCCACTGCTACGTCCCCACGTGGCAGAGGGTAGGAGGCCAAGAGATAGGATGTTGCATGGGGCCTCTTTTATAAGGGCGTAGTCCTGTTTACAAGGGAGGGGTCCTAACAGCCTAATCACCTCTAAAAGGGCCCACCTACTAATATTGTCACATTGGCATTACCTTGGAGGGGACGTGTTCAAACCATAGCAACTACCAGGTGCAGGGACTCCCGCCAGCTGCTGTGTGTGCTGCCGTGATGGGGCTCACCTGCAGAGAAGCAATGAAGTCCTTTGGAAAGTCCATCCTTCTGCCGGGAGGATGTGGCTGCCCTGGAATCTGCTCTCAGCCCTGATTATACTTGGAGCAAGGAAAGAATCTCTGTGCCTCCAGCCATAGCCTTTAATTTACCTCAGTCACTTCTTCTCTTGACATTTTGGAGCAAGGTCTATGTGTCTTGGAAAGAAATAAAAACACAAAAACCATGCTTTTTTTTTTTCACGTTTTTTTGTAGAGATGGGGTCTTGCTATGTTGCCCATGCTGGTCTTGAATTCCTGGGCTCAGGGGATCCTCCTGCCTCAGCCTTCCAAGGTGCTAGAATTACAGGTGTGGGCCACTGTGCCTGGGCGCATTTTGTTTATTTATGAAAACTCTAGCTGGAAGGAGCCCCTCCGTCCCATGGTTATCACCAATAGCTCCCAGGTCGACAGTGCCAGGCCCTCTCCCCGGGGTGTAGCTCACATTGTAGATGCCATCAGCTTGTCCCTGGTCCCACATTTAAAACATTGAGTTCTTATTGCTCCTCCAGTGTCCTCCATTCCCCTCTTTTGGTTACCCAGGGAGCTTGTCACCAATCCAGTATCGGTTGGATGAGGCTCTTTTCTGTGACAGAAACCCTGAATTCACTGTCGCTTCTCCAAGGGCTCACCAAGCTTGAGTGACTCTGTGGCTCTGATTAATGTCTCCAGTGCCATCCTGGAAGGCAGGACAGCAGATGGCCGAGAACACAGACTTCAGAGCAACCCAACCTGGGTTCACATTATTCTCTTTGTCACTTCTTGGTGTGCATGGTGGCCTTTAGCAAGTTACTTGATCCCTCTTAGTCTATTTCCTTTCTGCATATAGGGCTAATAACAATACCTACCACCAAGGGCTATTGTGTACATTAAATTAGACAATACAGGAACAGAGCCTTGGCTTAGATGAGGACATGCCTGCCTGGCAGGGGGAGAGAAAGGCATCCCAGGCAGAGGCCTCGTTTGGAAGCCCTGAGACTGGAACCTGCAGGGTGCATTTGGGATGGAGGGCGAGGTCCTGAGTCACTTGCTGAGGAAGGAGCAGGACTAGCAGGAACTCGTGTGCTGAAGGGTTTCGGGATATCCTGAAGGTAGCAGCAGAAGCCACAAGAGGGTTTCTGGCTGGGGAGTGAGATGATCAGATTTATATTTTAGACAGTGCTGGCCACCTGCGACACAAATGTCAGAAGGGCTGATTTTGAGCCAGGAAGCCAGTGAGAAGCATGTTAGGGATGGCAGTGCCTGGAGTGAGAGCGAGAGTGAGAGTGGGGACAGGAGGAGAGCTGCACGTGGAAGGTGTTGACACTGTCTGCAGGGAGGGAGGTGTCCGTGGATTGCTTGGGAAACTTGGCGGCTGGGAGTGCCATTCACTAAGATCGAAACCACAGAAGGCGGCCAGGGTGGGGAATGGTAATGGGCTCAATTTGGACAAGCTGCTTCCAGGATAGTGATGGGGGCCAGGGCTGGATGTGTGTGGGGGGTTAGCAAGAAGGGAGGAGGCACAGGCCAGACCCTTGCCAGGACATGCACGAGAGGGAAGTGTGGAGGGAGAGAAGCCCACCGAGGGGTTGAGAAGAAGCAGGGAGGTCAGAGGAGACCAGCGGGGGTCAGTGAGGGAGTGGTCAGCCATGCCGCAGGGGGTCATGGACTTGGGGAGTACACTTGTTCTTGCTTTAGACTGTGAGGAGGTCACTGTGCCCATGGTCAGAACAGTCCCTGGGTGTGGCAGTGGGGGTGGGGAGGAGGACCCCCTGGGAGATGAGAAAATGGAAGCAGTGACTGCGGCCGCTCTTATGAGAAGTCCACAGTGGGTGTGTGAGGGAGATCAGAGACAGCTGGAGGGGACACAGGGAGATGTCACACTGGTTTGCAGACTGGAGAGGCCACAGGTCTGTCAGCTATCAGAAAGGAACCAGCTGAGAGGGCGCAGGTCCTGGCCCAGGAGCACACATGGAAAGGCCTGGCTCCGAGTGGGGACAGGACAGGGTGGGGCAGGAACAGACACACCCAAGCCCACTGCGGATGGAGGGCAGCAGAGCCTGGTCCTGACTGATGTTTGTTCAGTTAAATTGGGGAGCTCCTGTGAGCCCAGGAGAGGACATGGGCAATAGCAGAGTTGGATGGCGCTTCAGAGACCGTTGGTTTCAGTTTGTGGTTATGGGCCATATTCCAAGACAGAGGGAAAATCCGTCAGGTCAGTGGGGTGGGGTGTCCTCTCTTGTTGAGCTCCTCAAGATGTAGTGTCCCCATCAGAGGCTTCTGATCTTCTTCAAACTTGACAGGAACAATGACAGTGATAATATATGGGCCTTCAACCTCATGCTTCAAATGCACAAAGGAACGAAAAAAGGGGAGACTTAATTTATTAGGTATATAAAAGTGGATATTTTTATTAAATACCAATAGAGTTCTCAGCAGACAGGGAAATTACTTCAAATGATAGGGCATAAATTATATCCAGGAGACAGCTCACCTTGTAAGAATCCTCACTGGCTGTCCCCTCCCATCCTCCTTGTCCCGAGGATGGGAGTGTCCTCTTGAGTGTGTGACATGCTGTCACTGGGACACGGTATCTGACCTGCAGGACATGTCACTGGGCCCACTCCTACTGAGCTGGTAGCACCTCCCTTCTGGGCAGGGTGGTGTTGCCTGCTTCCTTCTCACCATAAAAGGATGTGGGTTCAAACCACATCCTAAATCTTACACTGAGAGTCGGGTATAAGGGCAGAGTTGTACACTGACCTCTCTGAATCTGCTAACCCTGGTACAATTTATAAAAACGGTGAGTCCGTTCCTTTGTCTGTTTATTTAGCAGACACGTTCAATAGGACTGCAGTGCCAGCACTGAGAATCTGGTAGTTCAGGCACAGGTCCTGCCGCTGGGACCTGCTCATCCTAGATCGTGATCCACAGTGTCCCCACAATGCTGTAACGTGGGGTGTGTGTGAACACTGTGTGTCCAGTAGGAGGGCATGAGTTTCTCCTGAAAGGTGGGCTGAGGCTGAGCACTATCGTCACCAGCAGCAGAGACCTGCGTGTTCTAGGACAGGGGTAGAAGAGAAGAAATCTGTGTTTGTCCCAAGGGGAGAGGGAGGCCACCCAAACCCCACTGGCTATGTCTCCGTCCTTCTTGCAGACCCTGCATAGGTATTTCCTACGGGTGACATGGGCTGATCGGTAGATTTGCATTGCTGTCTTTGAGCTCCTCAGCTGGGCTCTGTGTGAGGGCGTCATGCCCCTGACATGATCATAGTGGGTGGACAAGACAGGAGCTGGGGATTCCGTAGCACTCAGCACGAGGACCACCTGCCGGGCCACTGCTGTGGGGTTTACATCTTCGCTGTCCCTGCTTCTGTCCGTCACAGCATACCCAGGAAACTGGAAAGGGAGAGAGTGTGCTCTGGTCTGGCCACTGGCAGCTTGGGTCACTGTGGCCCTGCTTGTCGGGGCCTCAGCCTCAGTCCACCTGTGTCCGTGGGGCTGGAAAGAAAAGGAGACAGGGAGAGGAGGGAGCAAAAGCCACCCTGACACTTGGCTGGAGTAGCTGGACCATTTGCTATCCCTTGCTTGACTGCTCTGAAGGCACCATTCAGAGCGGACGGCATCACATGTCTTGTCTATGGTGGAGGGTTTCCTCGCACATTGTGAGACTTTTGGCCTGGCGGATTTTGCCTTCTTGCCTTTTAGGGTTCAGCGTAGACCTGTCCTCTCATAGGAGCTCTTTCTGGCCCCCACTCACCACGGAATGGCCCCTGTCAGGGGCTGGCTGTAAATACTGTTTCTCGTCCCACCCCCTTCCTAGCCCAGGGGCTCCATGGCTGTGGGGTCTACACCCCAGAGCTAAGAGATCACGCAGCACACAGTTGGGACAGTGAGTGTAGGCTGGACAAATGGATGTGTGGACAGCAAATCTGGGGTAGGGAGATTTATTTCCCCTCATTCTGGAGAGAAAACCGGGTCTCTGTCAGGCTGGGAGATGACCTACAGTTTATCCCTGGCTTCTGCCCCATGCCCTTTGCATCTTGAGGAGCTGAGAGTCCCAGCAGGTTGCCCCGGTGAGCTGGCTGTGCCCATGGTGACCCTCTTTGCCACTCTCTGGGTGGCCCAGCTCGGTCCCAGCACCTTTTCACTATGCCAGGCCTCAGATTGCCATGGTTACCACACCGGCCCTGGCTGTCTCTGCATGACATTTTGGTTTTATTTGCTAAATATTTAAACACTTGGGCTTAACTCTTTCTGCCTCAAGGAGGGCTCTCCTGCCCTCCTGTCCTTGTCCCTCAGGTGTGGAGGCTGCTGCTGCTCTCTCCAGGCCCTGGGGGTGGGGTGTGCCCGGGGGCAACAAGGCTTTCTTCTCTGTGGCCTGTGCAGGCTCTGTGCTTTGTCATCAGAAAATGTTATCCTGTATCATGCTTCCTGCTGTGACTGTTAACAGGTATGAAAACCCTGCCCCAGCCATCAAGGCTTCATCTGCAGAGCAAGGGGTGGGTCAGTTCACTACCAGGCAGATGAGCTTGCCAAGTCCTCTAGGAGCCCAGGATGTTGGTGATGTCCTCTGCCCTTGACCCTGGTAAGGGGACGTAGGGTGGGACTGGTTTGGGAGGAATTGGAGTCAGTGTCTATGAGTGGGATGGTTGGCACCTGCCCCCACCCCCTTGCCCAAGACAAGGCCCTTTGGGAAGAGGAAGCTATGGGAGGCTGAGTCCACCGTGAGACACGTTACCTTAGAAACCACACACTTGTCCTCACCCTGGGCCATGTGAAGTGAGGAGGCTGTGGACTCACTTCTCAGGAAGCTTCCAGTGTAATTCAAGACATAAAAAATCACTGTCCTGATGTAGGCTAAGAGAATCAAAGGGTTCTGAGAAAAAATAGCCCAGTGCCTGACCTGCCTGCGGGTCCCCACCCAGCACCTCTACCCCCTTCACACGGGACCACATACCCCAGTCCTTCTGGGCACTGATCAAGTGTAAGCTTGGACAAGCTGTTTGTTCCGGCTCAATCTCAGTAGTGCTGTCTGTGAAGTGGGCAAGTCGGACCAAGTGATCTCTGGGGCCTCTAACTGTACCCAGGATTCCATGTCCCAGGTCTGCTCAATGACAAGGGGAGAAAAGTGTCGGGAGAGCCGCTGGGCAGGGTTTGAAGACAGTGACCACCGTGGTTTGCATCAGGAGGCCCTGTGGGGACTGTCCAAGCAGCTTTGTCGCTTCTCATCATGGTCTTGCTTCTCTGCCCAGACATGAAGCTGGTTGTGCCTGAGCACATCCTCATGAGGACAATACTTTGGGTCCAGTGTCTCCGGGTTGATAGATAACCCCTCTTAGGTCTCTTACAAACACAAACTGGTCTGGCATCTTAAAGCTTTTAGGATAATGAAAGTAAGTGCCCAGTCTCCCTTCCTCAGTTCTCAATTCCAGCCTCTGGTGAATGCAAATGCCCCTTCTCTGGGCCACTGGTGAGCAAGTATCTGACTTAGTGGACTGTTGTACCACCACAACCTTTCCAGAGCTAACTCTTTTATTTTATGTGGCTGCTATTATCATGTTCTAATGGTGAACTTTACTGCATGGTGGCCATTTTCAGTCAGGGATGTGCCTCGGGTCCCCTGTGTCGCATCTGGCCCTCAGGCTGGAGACCCCCCTGCTCATGGGGCTCAAGGGAGTCCAGTGCCATCCTGACCGAGAAACTGCCCAGTTGTGAGTGCCGTGCGGGTGGCCTCTTGCCTTGTCCATCCTAGGAGCCGTCCGCTGCCAGACAAAGGGCGTTCACACGGCAGGCTGCAGCGTTTCCTGGGCGGAAGATGAGCGTCTCTCTGAGGGTTTGGAAAATTGGAAAGGGTTATAGAATTTTTAGCATTTGGAGGCTTATACTATCTAATTGTTGCATTGTACTACCAAAAATATTCTGGTAATTCTAGTTTCCTGTTGAGTGGGAATCTAGTAAAATGGCATTTTCCTGTTTTTAAGAGAAAAGGTGGCAAAATCACCACTGTTCAAGTTTTCCAAAGCCCAATCGCTGGAGTAGGAAAATGCACGAACTATTCCTGGTTTATCTTTGAATTAAAGAGTCCATTGCAAGCCAGTTGAGCAGCGTGGTTTCCTCTGGACACCTCATCCCATGCAGACCTGGCATGTGAGGGAGGATGCTGGGCTGTGGTCAGTAGACTGGACCCAGGTTGTGACTTTGTCATTTAAAACATTTTTTAAAAAAGTGTGGTGAAATATGTATAACCAAAACCGTCCATTTTAATCATTGTTAAGTATATGGTTTGATGATATGGGCATATGACCATTGCCACCACCGTCCCCTGACTGACTATGTCATCTTGGTGTAGCCTCCTCAGCCCCCTCAGCCTGTGCTGGGCTTCCTCTGTGTGCTTGTCCCCAGAAGCAGCCCCCCCTGGTCGGCCATGGAACTTACCTTTGCTCTGTCCCAACATCAACATGTCACAGCGGGGGGCCCATTCCAAGCTGTGATCTGGAAGATGGCTTGTGAGCCCTGGGGGAATGATGGTGGCAACCTCCATTTGTCCTCTTTGTGGTGGGACTGTGCTGTCATTGTGTCACCTCACCATTCTTGTGTGGTGACCTCTGTTATTACCCCCATTTTATAAATAAGGCAGCCGAAGCCAAGGAAGATGAGTGACGTGACAGCCGTGTGGTGGTGAGGGCAGAGCGGACACAAGCCTGGTTGGCTGTCTCCAGAGCGCCCTGCATTTCCCTGCTTGGGAGCTAGCACTGTCTCCACACCCTCCTCCTAACCCTGATTCCTAAAGTGGGCTGAGTCAGGGGGACTCCTCTTACAAACAGGGAGATGAGAGTGAGCATGATGATGCTTGGGGCTAACCGGCAGCCCTGCCCTAGCTCCTGGCCCCATCCCAGCTACCCCTCCAAGGGACCCAGCTTCTGCTTTGCCCATGGTAGGCCCTCTGCCTATGGAAATCCTTTCCTTCTGTTTCCCCTCTTGTCCTCCCCTTGGGTCCCGGCCTTGCCACAGGATGAGGCCCAGCACCCTTGGGAGGGGAACACTGGCCATCTCAGGGCGGCATCCCCAGAATTAGAACTGGGACTACCTTTATGGCCTTGCCTCGCCTCCTGCTCCCTGCAGGAGTCTTCCTTGAAGCCCTGCCCAGCTTTTTGTGGGGTCCTGTTCTTTCTGGCCCCCCTGCCTCCTGACGGGCAGACTCCTGCGTCTTGTGTTCCTGCCAGTCCCTTAGCCCCCAGGATCAGCCCACCTCTGCCCCTAGCCGATGTCTACCTGAGCTGAGGCTGGTCTTTTCTTTGGGCACTGTGCCCTGGGCTGCAAGTGACGGGTGGGTCAGGCTTCAGCAGCCTTCTCAGTTTCCGCCCACGTTCTCTTCCCCCTCCTGTAGACTCCTGTGCCGAGGTGGCAGCAGTCACGTGCCCAGCCCTGCTGAGTTGGCCCAGGGATTCCCAGGGTCTTCTCTTCCCAGTCGGGGCCCATCTCTGCCCTGCTCTTTCTACTATGATCAGGAGCCCCTGGTCTGTGGCTGCCCGGGGCTGCGGTGCCACGCTGATCCCCAACCCCACTGCAGGGGCCTGCTTGCGGCAGAGAGCACCCACCTGCTTCTCCTTCCTGTCCTGCAGCCCGTGCGGCCGGGGCCTTCTGACTACACAGCAGCCGGTTCACTGAGCCAGACGTTGACCAAAATCTCTGTCCTCTGTGCTGAGCTGCTGGGCTGCCTCTGCTTCTCACCCCACTCCTGCTTCCCTACCCTTGCCAGGGCCTTTGGCTTTTTGGGGTGAGAGCTGTGCCTTTGCCCACCCCTGCTGTATCTCTTGCCCTATTCCCTCTGCTCCAGCCATGGCCTTCAAGCGTCTCCCTCAGCAGAGAGTATTCAGGGCCTCCCAGCCCCCATCCTCTCACATTGGACAGCTTGACTGTGACGGCTTCATCTAAGCACTGGTACATATTGAATCTGGAGAAGTAAACTTTCTGTTGTTGGATTAAAGACAGGAGACATGGAGGAAAAAAAAAAGTCAGAATTTGTAAATTTTTTTCATTCTAAAAATTTCATGCCTGCCCTTAGGCTGTGGATTTTTGAGTCCACCAACCCAGCCGAAAACAAGCCGCCTACACAGTCAGGCTCACTGAGCAGGCCCAGAAGGCGTGGGCTCATTCTTTTGGGACAGAGCTGTGGACCAGACTGGATGTGCCTCACATTGCTCACGGTCTTTGAAGGGAAGGGTAACGGGTCACATGTGGCCACCTGTGGGACTGGCTGTGACACAGGGGACTGGTGCTGCAGAGCCGTGGGCTGCCACAGCTCGGCATGGTCAAAGACATCACCAGCTGCGGTGCTTTGCCTTGGCTGTGACAGTTGACCTGTGAGTACATTGGCCACAGGCACAGACGGATTGGTGACCAGCCACGGTGCAGCTGTGCGCCAGTGCAGGGCAGCCATAGCCTCTGCACTCAGTGCCACAGGGCAGCTTTGTGGGACCAGCAGATGGTCAGGTGTGTCTACCCTTGCCAGCACCCCCCCTCCATAGCTGCCTCCTTGTGCAGCTGGGCGGCTCAGGGCTCCCCCAGGTTCCTCTAGCTCTCTGTGACACCCTCACTAGAAGGTGCCAGGAGCCTTATTGATTTGAAAGCAAAGAGAAATTACCACACTGGGAGTGTGTGTGTGGAATGGGGCTGGGGAGAGTGGGCAAGGCGATATCTATCTTCCTCCTGCGTCAGAAATAGCAACTGTTCTCTGCCTCCCTGAGGACCAGACAAAAGGTGATTAATTCATTCAGCTCAGAGCTACTAAAGGTCTGTTCTGAGCCAGGCACCGGGGGAAAGCAAGGTCCCTGCCCTAAACAGAGCTTTGATCTGACGGAAGGATAAGTGTCACAGGTGGGGTGCAGGAAAGCACCTCCGTCTTTGAGGGGACCAGACCTTGCAGGGCACCTGGGAGGGGCTGTGAGGTCTGGGCCGAGTTCTAGCAGATGCAGTGAGGGGCCTGTTGGGGAAAGGACCTGCTCGAGCAGCTGTGAGACATGGGTAAGCTCAGGGCTTCTGAGGAATGGGAAGGTGCAGTCGGCCATAAAGGGAGTGATAAGCTAGAATACGAAGAGGCTGGCCCCAGGAGTGGAGCAGGAGAGAGCAGGCATCCATGTCTAAGACGCTAGTGGTCCTGGACTGTGAGAAGGAACGCAGGGATGCCATCTGACGGGGAGCGAGGGAAGCTAGGGAATTTATCTTGAGGTTGCATTGGCAAAGCAATCTCATAAAATTGAGAAAATATCGATAGTCTTTGTCAAAGACTGAGGGGTGGGCGTGGGGCAGGAGACAGGTGTGGATTATGGAGGCTGGCACCACAGTCACCAGTGCCTGCTCTGACCTTAAAGTGCAGGGTTGGGCTAGAGGACAGGCTGACAAATCTTCTTCCTTGGGGAATATTTAGGATTAAAGATGACAGCCACTTTGTATACCCTTGCTCCTTAAGTCAGAGGTGTGGGAAAACACCCCCTAGCCCCTGAGACCTGGGACTCCAGATCTCACTGGGGAGCAGGGGCCTTGTGGGACTGGGACTTTCGGGGAGCTGTTAGTCTTGCCCTGTGGATCTTTTTGGATGTCTAGCAGGAGCTTAGCCCGTCAGATCTTATGAGAACCTTAGGATTTTACCATTTTTCTTTTTTCTTATTGTTCCCAAACCAAGCCTTCACCTAAAAATACACCGTTCCCCGGTAGCCTCGGGGATGTAGCTTCTCACCAGGGCAGGGAGTTTACATCCTTCTCTTGCCTGCAGGATTCAGCCTTTAGGGGCCAGCAGGGTGGTGAGAAACTGCCCCTGTCCCACAGAGTCACAGGACAGGCTCCCATTCCCAAGGCCTGGCTTGTCACTTGCAGCAGCAGAGGTGTCACCCAAAGCTGACATGGGGGATTCTTAGCTGGTCGTGGGTTCAGAAGTGCAGGGAACAGAGAGGAGATGTGCTGAGCACGGCTTGTGAAGGAGCAGCTGGTGCCCTGCAGGGCCTGCCTGGCTCTGGCTATAGCCACCAGACACACTTTCCCCTCCCTCCGTTCTGTTCCTCTTACAGCCTCGCCGAGACTTGCTGCCTCCGTCTCTCCTATGTATCCTTGCTTGTGTCAATGTTTCCTGTCTTTCGCGTCTAAACACGTGGCGTCTGTCACTGTGGTTGATGTGTGCGTGTATGTGTGTGTGTGTAGTTTTCAAGCTGAATTGACAAGGCTCAATTTTACAGCTGAGACTGTCTGGCCCTGGAACAAGAAGAAGCCGGGGACGATCAAGGGCAGGATCTCATGTAGCAGGAATGCTCTTGTATGGGTGTCCTTTTGGGATAAATGGAGTTTCCAGGGCTGGGGGAGCCTCTGATCTGGGCTCTCATGGTGGGGAGCAGCTGATTCTCTCCCACCTCTTGCTTGACTGCAGGGACCACAGGAGGCTGAGGCCTGTGAGCCTCCTGCAGCGTGGCGGGTATGACAACCTGCCCCGACGCAGGGTTTGTTCATCTACCATGGAATTTCCTCCAGGCCCCTTTCTCATTGGTTATAGTTTCTGAAGTGTCTTCATTTTTATGGCTGGCACATCTTGAGGAGGAAATGCAGATCAATAGTTTGTACGAGCTGTGTTCTTGTGCTCCCAGGGTTAAATCAATGACTGAAATATTAATTAGGCCTTTATGGAAAGAAAATGAAATATGGTACAGCATGGAATGTTCTAGATTTGGAATCAAGAATTGGAATCTCAGCTTTGCTGCTGGCTAAGGGTGACCTTAGATGAATCACTGAGTTTCCCCAAGTCTGTCTGTCTATTTTCTCCTTAGTGTAAGGGGTCACAGTGCTGGCTGTACCCCACTGTAAGAGCTCAGCTAAGAGCTAAGAAAAGGGTCCGCTAGGGCCTGGCAGAGATAGGGGTTTGGCAGAGGTTTAACGTCGGATTCTCCTGGAGATCACTGTTGTAAGCCCAGCCCTGGGCTTATGGTGCGGTGCCTCTCCCCTGCCATTGGCTCCACAGCATCGGCCCTCAGGTGAGGTCTTCGAAGCCTTTGCTGGCCATTCCCACGGCCCAACTCAGCTGGCACTCAGGAACGTCCCCAGGGGACCCCGCCCACCCGGCAGCCCCACTTCCTATTGTTTCTCATGAACAGAGCCAGGAAGTGGAAATACTGCTCTGTGCTGTGTAGACAGCGTCATGGCCTCCTGGGAGCCTCTTGCCCTGTCCGGCCAAGCCTGCCCAGTTCCCACCAGTCTGGGCCCAGCTCTAAACCAGCCTGTTGCTGACACCCAGGGCATGGGCCCCACACTCCCTCAGCAGGGGGGTGAGTCCAGGGATGTAGGCAGAGAGCAGTCACCCCGCTATAGCTGCCTGGCCCTCAGGAGGTGGTCGCCCCCAGGTAGGACGCTGGCAGTGGAGACTGCAAGGCCCGCCCCTCACACACACAGCACTAGGGGCTGTGCTGCCCAGCTCTACCTCATTTCATCTTTATACCACTCCAGTTTTTTCTCATCCATCCTGTATTAGTTCCCTATGGCAGTCACAACAAATTATCACACATTTACTATTTTACAGTTCTGGGGTCAAAAGTTCAAAACAAGTCTTTTTTTTTTTTTTGTGCAGTTTTTGGCCGAGGCCAGGTTTGAACCCGCCACCTCCCGTATATGGGACCGGCGCCCTACTCCTTTGAGCCACAGGTGCCACCCCAAAACAAGTCTTAATAAGTTAAAATCAGTGTTGCCACTGGGGCCATGTCTCTTCCTAGAGACTCCAGGGAGGAGCTGCCAGCCCATCCGTCCTCAGAGGCATGGGTGGCTGGTGTCACATTTTGTCACCTGGCACTGACATTCCCACCTTCCTTTTCCAGGTTTATGAATCTGGCACTATATTGGGCCCACTCAGATAATCCAGGATAATCTCCCCCTTTTAAAATCAGCTAATAGCAACCTTCATTCCATCTGGACCCGCACTTCCTGTTTACCGTGTAACATACTCACCTGCTCTGGGAACGAGCATGTGAGCATTTGGGGCCATTATTTTGCCTACCACAGCCGCTGTCTACAGATGGGGAGTGAAGGCTAGGACACTGGACAACACACTCAAGTTCATGCAGCTGGCAAGTGGCAAGGTTGCATTTTGAACCAGTGTCACGTGATCTAAAATCCATCTTTACCCTGAGGACACCCTGGAAAACCAGAGAAAACCAGCCATACAAGAGGGAGGTGGGGGAACCAGAGGGGGCTCCCTGCCAAAGGTCACAGAGGCCCCCAACAGCCAAACATGGTGGGGGAAGGAGAGAGGGCAGTAGCCCACCCACCGCCTCAGGCCCACCAGTGGTGACTCCACTCGCCATCTCAGCCCATCCTGCAGGGGACAGACTTCCCTGGTGAATAACACCGCAGGGACACTGAGCCAGTGGTCCCCAGATCTGCACTTTGTAACCATCCTGGGAAATTTAAAATGAGACTGGTGCCAGAGTCCTACCCGCCGAGACTCTGATCTAATTGCTCTGGGGAAGCCTTGAGTATGGGGTTCCCCACATTCCCCAGGTGATTCTAAAGCACAGCGGAGTGTGGGAATCACTGCTCTGAACTGCTCCACCACCCTGGCCGTGTTCCCATTGGACTGGGCTCAGAACGGGCCCCACAGCCCTGGGACTTAGATCTGGATCCCTTCCCTGAATGGCCCTGCCTCCCTCTGTTCTTGGCTGCATGGGGAGCAGGGGAGTCTCCTCTGGTTTCCCCCACCTCCCTTTTGGATGGCTGACTGCAGAGTTGAATTGTGTTAATGGTCCCTTTGTACATGTTACATTTCTACAAAGGGACTCTCCTGGAAATTGTGAAGAGCTGTGTCTTAGGGAGTTTGCATCAGTTCAGCGTGAGGGGCAACGTGTGCAGAGAGCTGGAGGTCAGAGTGCCTGTGCCCAAGTCCCATCCCTGCCAGCTCCTGGCTGAGCTTGGGCAAGTAATTCTGCCCCTCTGTGCTCCAGTTCCCTTATAAAAGTAGCACTTACCTTGTTTTTATAGACACGTATTTGTTAGTTTTACTACTTCTGTTGCTACCACCGTTGTCTTAAAACCTAGACCTGTGGGATTTAATTAAGTTCAACATACACTGAGCCAGGGAGGGAGAAGTGAGATGTATTCTCTGGTCTCTGGCCCCATGATCTTGGGAGCTGGAGGGAGTGAGGAGAGGGAGGGGGTCAAAGAGAGGGGCAGCTCATTAGGGTTTTGTGTTAGGCGCTCAGACCAGATTTCTGTGGGATAAAAACCACAGGGGACATCATGACCTGGGGATTTGATGGCAACAGGATGGGAGGTATGACTTCTGAGTGCTAATGAGGCCTCAGTGGGTCTGTCCCTACTGTCCGCACTTAGCCATGAGCTGCAACTCCCATCAAGCCCCTGGACTGGTTCTGCAAATTGTGGATTCAGGTAAATCGCCTCTGTGCTTGTGAACAGTTGATCTGAATGGTGGAGTGGTGTCCCAACTCCCTGCACATGGCCCTGACCGGGAAAGGAGGCGCCCTGCAAGAAAACAGTCTCCCCGTCCAGCTCTGCCCTTCCCCCTTCTCGAAGTGCATCCCAGAGAGCAGCTGGGTCCAGGGCACAGGGCAGTGGAGGGGCTTGTGCTATGAGGGGCAATGACAGCAAAGGGATCTATGAGGACGATGTGGACTTGCATAGGAATGGAACATGCCCAGATGGGGCTGTTCATGAGGTGAAGGTAGTCACAGGTTAGTGGGAGGGAGGGTAAGTTCTTTGTGTGGGAGGCCCTCGGAGTGAGGAGCTATTCCCTGGCAGAATGTGTCTGACCCGTCCCCTCCCTCTAAATGGTCACGCCTCTCTCTCTCGGATTGTGCACTGCGTCAGCTCGCTACATGTTGGCCAGCGTGGTGGGCAGCTGTGGTGTCTCTGCCTGCCGTGGGGACAGCTGCATTCTACCCTGGCCATGTCCTGCCCTGGCAGGCTTCCTGTCCCTGTTTGGCTGAACACACTTGAAAACAGGACTCAGTGCTCCCTGGTCTCTAACCACAAAACAGGCTGCTCACAGGACCCAAAGCTGTGTCTGCCCAGGGAGGACAGAGGGGCAAATGTGTGACAGCCTTGTAGGTTTTCTTGTTTTGAAAAAAGCCAGCTGTCTCGAGGCAGACAGATGCTGATGAGTGTATTTGTTTATAAAGGGTATATCTGAGCACATAACAGCCCCAGCTCACTACCAAAATGATAGCTATCCAGCCTGACCTGTGGCTCTGAGGGTGCTCCTGCCAGAAACACGGCTCAGACCCCAGCTTTGCAGGACGGTCTCCTCAGCACTGCTGAACTTTCTCAGCTACGGCCCTAATGTGGCTTTTGACTAAGTGTAGCAGCCTGGGTCTTTCTTGAATGTCGATAATCTATTCTGTGCCCTGTGAGTGATCAGCAATGTCCTCCTTTTCCTGGGCTGCCGAAGTCTGTGGGATTCTGCTCTGGAAGTACAGCTCAGCAGCGGGTCAGGCTGAGGGCATTCTGGAACCCTTCTCTAAGTGTGGCCGAAACTCAAAGGTGACACACACAGCTGGACCTCCATCCTGCAGAAGGTGCCGGGTGTGACCTTGGTGAGCTGGAAGGCCCAAGCCAAAAATTGTGCCGTGCAGCATGAAACAGGCCTCGCAGAGACAGGCAGCCTCTCCCTCCTAACTTTTTTACCACCAAGTAAAAAGGCTGACCCAGCTGGAGAATAAGGCTAGGGAAGAGACAGTGAGGAAAGCCAGGCCAAGCTGCGAGACTCCACGGCCTCCTCCTGCTGGGGTCACACATGGTCCTGGAACAGGGGGCCTCTGTGGAGAAACCCCAGTTTCCTGTGGTTGAGCCTCCTGCCTCATCCTGGCTAGAGGTTTCCATGAATGGATCCGATTTTCCCTGCAATTTTGCCTCGTATTCTTGAGTTACACTGTTAGTCTGCAGTTGTCAGTTTTCTCAGGACATGGCTGAGCAGGCTGTGCTCCGTCTACCCACTCTTGTCCTTTGGTGACTTCTAGATACAGGTTCTAGAAGCCCTGAGCTTGGACATCAAGGTTCCACAGAAGGGCTGGGCCCCTGGTCAGCTACCTGCCCTCCCCCATTTATTCAAACTTTGGTCCTCCTGAGCTCTGGAGTGAGCTCCTGGATGTGGGGCATATGTGTCCCTGTGCAGGCTGGTTGAGCTTGGAGAATGCACGGTCTGTCTTTCTCGAGCTGAGAGGCAAACAGATCTGTACATAGTCCCCAGCTCTGCCTCTTGTTAGCTGCTGGGCTCAGGGCTTCAGCTCCCTCATCTGTAAAGCAATGGTGGTTCTGCCCTCAGGGGCTGCTGTCACTGGCAGGTGAAATAGTGCTCAGAAAGCGGTGGTGCAGGGTCTGAGTTCGATACTGCTGTTATTTGTGTTGCTGTTGTTATTTCATCTCACCCCATGGCCTGTGCCCAGCACGCAGTGGGTGCTCATAATTGTCCAGTTTAAGAAATAGTAATGAAGGCAGAGCTCCGTTCTTGTTCCCCGCTCCCTGGGTGTGGCCCCCTCTCTTCTGGTGCCCTGTCCCTGCCCCTCAGCCCCACGCAGCCCCTCAGATAGCAGAACCCAGAGGCCTGGAGGTGAGTCCTTCACACTGGAATTGCATTTCCCCCGGGGGTGTCAGCTATTCAGCCTCTGCCCAGGGCTTTCTCCATGGCCTCTGGCTGCTGGCTGGAGACACAGCCAGCCGGAAGCAGCTGTGTCTCCAATATCACGCCTTCCCTTCCCCTGGATTTTGCTATCACTTTAGCGACCAGTACACTTAAAAATAAGTGGCAAAAGTTGCGCTTATTTGAAGTATGAGGTATGTCCCTCTCAGAAAGAGATTTTATCTTACTGTATAAAAAATAAGAAATAGATATCTAGTTAAAGAACTTTTTTGGCTGGCTCTTCTTTCGGGGGTGGCAGTGAGCATCCTTTGTCCTTCTGGCGTGGGCCCTGGGGAGGTGGGACATGCTCACTTCAGAGCCGCAGCACAGGCTGTCTGGGCTATGGGTCTCTCATTGATCTATTTCTCTCTAGTGAATGGGTTTTACAGAAGCTGCAGAGAGATTTTGCCCTAATGATTGTGGATAGAAAAGAATAAAAAGTGGCTCTGGGGGTATCTTGGGACTTTGAGTGTCATTGCATGCTGACACTTCATTTCAGAATGTAAAGGGCCTTCTTCTGCTTTACCAGGATAAATGGTTTTCTGCGGCCAGGAATAGTGGGAAAATAAGCATTCTTTCCACGTATAATCTAAAGGGCTCCCTATGTGAGGTAAGGGTGTCTCCTCTTCCTTCCGTCTCTCCTGTGTCCCCCAGAATCCTAAAGAAGGGAGGCTGGAGGCTGGAGTCCATTGGCCCTCTTGGGCCCAAGAAAGCTTGGGAAGTAGAGTCTTAATCTGTTTCTTCCTACCAAGCATCTCCTGGTGATGCCTGGAGTCTAAGGAGGAACTTCTGCCTCCTGGGCCCTCAGGGAGACCATGTCTCAGGCTGTCCAATAGATGACTGGTGCCTGAACGGCAGGTGCCAGCACTGGTTTGCTCAGGGCAAAGTGATCTCTGCTTCCCCTGTGGCTCAGTATCCTGGTTGGTGTGTAGCTCTGTCCTGGGAACTCTTAACACTCACTGGCGTTGAACACTCATCTCCCAGATGAGGGTTTGGGTCAGAAAAGCCCTCCAAGCCAACTCTGGGTTTGTTGCATGTATCCTGTGGTAAACAACAGCCCTTTGAGGACAGAGTGAGGCCAGGAGCCCAGCGCTGCTGGGAAGCAGCAGGTTCTCGCCTGTGGTGGCCATGGGTGGAGGGAGGAGCATGCAGCTTCTCTAGCAGGGCCAGGGGGGTCTTCACATGCCAGACCATGGCTGTGATCCATCTGGGCGGAGTCAGGGCACAAAGAGCTACAAATCCCCTTTTTGTTTCAGAGTGAGCTGTTTACATGCCCTACTCTATAGGGACATAGTCAACATAACCTTCAAAATAGCACAGTGAGAACTGTGAGTTCAGGGCCCTAAACAGCCAAATCTGTGCCCTTTACATTTGTTCAGGACTCCACAGTTCAGTCATGCTGCTTCCCATGTGTGAGACCTTTGTCCTTTTCCCGGGAGGAGCTGGGACATAGCCTCTGTCTACAAGTGAGGCTGTTGAGGGGCTTCCAGGTCAAGGGACATGCCCAGGGCTATGTAAGTAGCGTGGGTAGGTGGCTGCCCCAGTGTAGGGCACAGAGCCTTGGTCACCCCAGCACTAGAGTCAGCTTCAAGTCCAACTGTGGCACTAATCTCAGTTACTTTTCCTCGGTCCTGTTTCTGTTGACTAATCCCTTGTGGGCCGAGCCCACTGGGCTGATCAGGCAATTCTGGGCCATGACTGGCTCATTGTTGGCCATAGGGGCACACAGCCCCCAACCCTAGGACCCTAGGTCCTCAGAAGGGAGGCAGTGGAGGCTCTTCTTGCCTTCAGCAGGAACTATACACATCCACCTGCCGTTCTCTGGGGGGTTGCAGCTGTGTCCCTGTCAGGTCAGGGACACAGCCCTGGGCAGCTTTGCTTGGCGGGCTGAGAGTCTCTATGGGCTCCAGACGCAAGTCAGCTTGTCCTTGCTTCCTGGAGCAGCAGTTCTCAACCTGTGGGTCATGACCCATGGGAACTGTATTAAAGGGCCGTGGCATTAGGAAGGTTGAGAACCACTTCCCTGGAGGCTTTGGCTACTCTCTCAGTGGTTTACAGGCACAGTCTGTATAGGTGCCCTGGCTGGCATGTGGAGGTGCCTGGCAATGCAAACATTCATCCAGTGAGTGACAGTGACCTTGAGCCCTTGACCTGATTCTGTAGTGTGACCTAATCCATTTGGCAAAGATGCTGGCTAGGACCAGAGACCACTGACCTCTTTTCCTTCAGTTATAAGTGCTGTATCAGTGTATATGATCACAGTGAATCTTATATTCATATTATGTTCATTATATGTAAGACATTAATATATAAAACAATAATATATAATTAAAAAACATATATACACAGAAATGTATATATATTTTTAAAAAGAAAAAGACTGAATCAAAATTGTAAAACTCAGTATAAACTGGTAATAAAAACATGAATATAAGTCGCGTTGAGCACCTCTTGAAATTGCAGCAAACAAGACAAATTTAATTACAAATTAATACAAATTATTACAAATTTAATACAGTTGTTTCCTTTCTTAAAGTGTGTGTACATTTTTTGGCACCTTCTGTATTATATGTAACATATTAAATGTCAGTGTTGTGTCATTAAAGGTTGACTCATCCCAGAGGCCTCACCAGCCTGCAGTGTGGCACAGTGGCAGGATGAGGCCCAGTGTCAGAGAGACCAGGACTTGGTGACTCCACCCCCTCCTAGGGTACCTCTGAGCCTCAGGTGCCCCATCTGAGAAGTGGGCATGGTGCTGGTGCCTGCTCCTTGCATTCTGTGGGACAGTGCTTGTCACATGCCTGGCACTGTGGCCTGGCTTGCCCTCAGGAGACATCCTATAGCTGTCAGCTCTGCTCATCACTGTCATTACTGTGTCGCTTTAAACAATGCTTCCTGTAGAGGTTGCTCCTGATAGTGGTGCATTTCTGCTGTGAATTGCACCGGCAGTATAGCCTGGCCAACAGTCAGATAAGGAGACTGTGGTCTGAACTCCACCAAATTCTTCAGTGTGGGAGACTGAGTTGGGGGCATTGGCTTTATTTCCTGCTTTGCCACTTGCTGCTTTCATGGGTGTAACTAACACACCCTACTCATCTGTGCGTGGGGTGATGCTGTAGCCCAAGCTCTGAGAGGACCAGGCAAGCTGGTATGTACCAGAGCGCCTGGCACAGGGCCTGCTACAGCTTGATGCCCACCTGTTTTCTGTCTTCCTTTTCTTCCTGTGGGTTCAAAGCAAGTCTGAGGCTAACAAGTGCGTCTTGGTGAGTCCAAAAGAGTGCGTGGTGCTGGCTATTTGCAACACCCCTTCTTCCCAGGAATTGCACCCAGACCTCTCAGGTTGATTTTGTATGGCAATGATGAAGGTGGAAGCTACACACACTGGCTCCAGGGATGGACTGGACTTTCATGTGCTCCCATTCAATTCAGAGCCCATGTGGAGAATCTGAGACAGAGCCAGCCACTGCTGGAGAGGGCCTTGGTGGTCATCTTCAGACCATCTTCCTCATTGGACAGGAGAGGACACTGAGGCCTAAAGGAGGAAAGGATCTGTTCAAGTCCACATGCCAAGGACTTGCTCGAGGCGGAGCTGGGCCCTGTGTCTGTGCCTCAGTCCTTCTAGGTCTCTGGGTCACACTAGCCTCCATTCCTTGAGCACGTGCTGTATGCCAGGCACCGTGCTCCCCATTCAATTAATTCACCAAAAGTATAAAGGGCACTCCACTGCTTCTGGCTGGGAAGATGATAATGAACAGGACAGGTCTGACCCCTGACTCACAGAGCTTCTAGTCTAGTGGAAGGCGTAAAGACAGGCGATAACAAGGACAGAATCCAATACATTAGTGTTAATTCAGATGACAGTGAACAAAACAGCAATGACAGGATGATGGAGGGAGAAATGAATTGGGTTGGAGTTTTTGAGAAAGACTTCTTTGAAAGTGATTTTGGAGTTGTGAAATTTGTTTCTATTAATATTTCCTTTCCCTGTGTATACTACAATATCTCTTTAGGATGCTGAGGCTCAGAGAGATGGATTAACTCACTCAAGCTCATGTAGCTCTTCAGTGGAACTCCTACGTGAATGAGAACTCTTCCTTGCTCGTCTCCAAGTCCAGGTTCTTTCCACCATCCTTGGTTTTCTGCAGGAACTGGGGTAACCCTGCCCCAGATGTCTGGGTAACATTGTGGTCATTAGTATGAGAATTAAAGTCCTAGGCTAGGCCTAGCCTCACTGCTCTCTGTTCTAGGGAAAGGGACAGGGTGGATAATCCAGATGGCCCTTCCTTCTCATTAGGGATGAGATGACGCTGTCCTGGGGCCAGCTTTTGTAGGCCACAATTGTTGCAGGCTCTTTGTGAAGCCATTTCCACAAGCACACCAGTCCCCAATTGCCTTTTTCATTTTTGGTTTCGTGATTGTTTCCATTCTACCAGCTTCATTTCAAAAACCCTTTCATTCGTCATGAAAGCCACACAATCAAAAAAGACATGTCCCATCCTTTGGGCGCTGCCTCGCTTCCTGCCCCTGATTGACAGACGCTGCTGGAGCACCTTGCACACCCAGGCGCGTTTGCTGAGCTGACCCAGGCTGGCGTGCTGATAGCTGCAGGGCTCCCAGCCTGAGACACTCTGAACCTGGCTGCTTTATGGACACAATCAGTTCTTGAATCATGACTTGTCTCCCAAACCACAAATTTGTAACCAGTTTAACCGTGAGCCTGTGAAGTCAGATGAATTGTAACTTGGGCAGTCTATGCACCTAAATTTTTCATCCAGTCAAAAATTATATCTAAGCAGCTATGTATGCATGAAAGCACGTCTGTGTGTATGTGGGGGGGTTGGGTATCAGCCACGTGCCGGGCATGGACTGGAAATGCAGAGATGTGCAGAACACAGCTCTTCCCGCAGCCTGTCCCAGGCAGGTGGGAGGTGGTGAGCTGTGGCTGTAATTCAAGGCAGGCAGATTGATCACAGCGAGCTGTGGAAAGCGGGGAGGCGCAGGATTCAGATATGGAGCAGAGACCAGCAAAAGTGTCCTGGGAGGCTGGGCGCTCTGAGGGACATGGATCTGGCAGGAGGAATTCATGGGCTATTTCTCGGTTGCTGACAGTACTTCCTAAGGTATTTTCTGGTAAGCATAAAGTGCCATTTGAGTGTAACACTTGCCCATGCTCATTTGCCCACTGTCAGGGTAGCCTCTGACCAGTACTCCTGCCCCTTGCCCTCCCAGGACCATTTCACCTATCTTTGTCACTGCCCAGGGATTAACAGACACACCTAACTGACTTTGTCCTTGTCCAGAAACTTTCAGCAGCTCTTCATCTGTAGAAGACAGTGTGGACTCCCCAGCAGGGTATGCAGGCCCCCCCACCATGAACCTGCCCATTGTGCAGCCACAGCTGTGCCCTTTCCCCTCCAACTCCCCTGGAGCTCCCTGTGCCTGCTGCTCTGTGTCTCTGAGCCCCTCCCAAGTGCTGGTCTCACATTTGAAGCCTGAGCTGGCCTTACCAGGAAGCCTCCCTGGCTGCAGCCTAGCCTCGTGCAGTCAGGCTTCTCACACTGTGCTCTCATGAGCAATGCAGGCCTGTGTTTGCACAGCTGTTTTCCTGTAGTGAGGTCTTTGAGGGCAGACGAGGCCCAGGTGTGTCTGAGCCCTCTGGGCTTTCTACAGTGTCTGGTAGAAGGGGCTTGGGAGTTTTGGCTAGTGAGTGAAGGTGGGCAGCTTCTGCATGCTTTCAGGTACAGTGTCCTCACATTGTGATGGGCAGGTGGGATTGAGGACTGTCAGCGTCAGTGGCTTTGTTGTGTGGCCCTTATGTGGCCTCTTGTGCTTCTTCAGGTCACCAGTCTTCCAGCTGGTGACCAGACATTGAATATGGCCTCCCCAGAGTACACAGAGGCACACAAGCCCCAAACCCAAGTTTTTGTGTAGCCAGTGTCTGTTCATTAGAGCAGGGACTGGGACTTGGTTGTGGTGGCCCCTCGGTTCCCCTGAGCACTTTAGGATGCCACTGTCTCACAGGGCTCCATCAGTAGCATTTTGGGGGATTTTCTGTGAAAATGTAAAAGACCCAAAGTCAGCCTCAGCAATTTAAGTATAGGATACTTAGGGAAGCTTCTGGATGTGAGAAGTTCAGCCATGACCATTAACTGTGAAGAAATGCCCCCCCCCCGTCTTGCACAGAGCAAACCTGGGGGGGCTGGGCAGGATGAGCTCCCTGCCTCCTCAGAGCAAGCCACATTCCAGAGGCATCCACTGGGTGCCCAGACCATACCCACAGCAGACAGAAGTAGTTGATCCCAGCATTCTTTCCAGATGAGCTCAAAGTGTGTCCTCCTTCCTGTGTTACTTTAATATCTGATGCCTGGCTGGAGGCACCTGCTGCTCCTGCAGCTCTCTGGCTCAGCCATGGGCCAGGATGCCTGTGCCTACGGGCCTCGACACAGCCGGGTAATTTACTCATTGAGAAAAGACCAGAAAGCCAGTAGTCGCATCAGCAACGAGTACAGCCATCTGACTCTGAAGCCTAAGCCTTTTCTCCTCTCAGGGGTTCCTAGCCCCTATCAGAGGACCCAGTTCTCCCTGAGCAAAGCTGGCCTTGCAGGAAAGGCCTGTTGGAGTCATTCACATAGAGGCTCAAGAGAGCCCGTCCATCTGCACCGTGACCAAGTGTGCACTGAGCGTCTGTGGCCAGGACGGGCTGTGTGAAGAAAGGGGAGGTTGGAGCAGATACAGCCTCAGAACCCGCAGTGTCTGAATCAGAGCACGGCAGGAAGCACTACAGAGGCTGGGACCACTATGGCCGGAGGGTGGAGAGGAGAGAGTGGAGGGGAGAGGGGAGAGGATGGAGGGAAGAGGGGAGAGGCAATGGCGCATAGCCCGTGTGTCAGCCAGGACGTGACCTCACAGGCCCTGCCGGCCTATGGAGGGTGTGTCCATGTTCTATATGCCGTGGGAAACCACTGGGCACAACCACTGGCTTTTTGTGCCTGTAGCCCTGGGGACAGTGCTGTGTGCATTTGAGGGATGGGTTGATCAGTGAGGAGTCAAGGGGTCCATGGGAGTGACAGGATGACGGGCCGCTATCCTCCCTGCAGTGTTTCTCCTGGGACGGACCCACCACCCACGCTGATTCTGGGGATAGGGCGGGCCCACAGTTCCCACTGCAGGTCTTCGGTTTTCCTCAACTAAGTCAGCTTAGATGACTCAGCGCGCCGAGTCCAGTCGCGCTGGGTAGCTGCTCCCGTGTGCTTAGAGCTGCCTCGCTGCAGGCCCTGTGTTCTGCGGCAGGCCCCCTCCTGACAGGTGGGGGACAGTCTTTAGCACCTTGAATAAGTTACAAGATTTAATATTGATTTGTTGGGGCTGATTTCTTTATTAAAAGTGTTATTAAGGGTTTATTGGTGATTTGCAGTTGATGTTAATCACTCTCATTAATGGCAATCCTTTTTCCTGGCTTATAACTCCTAATGTGGCTGTTCGTACCCAAGCCTGGTGGTTTTGTCTCTGGGCTGTGCTTGGGTCTTCCACCCTTCCGGGGTGCTTTTCTCTTCTCAGACCCCCACAACCTTCCCCATCACCCCATTTGCTTTAGGGTACAGGGATGGAAATCCAGGGGTAAATATTCAGCCATCAGCCTCTTACCTAGGAGTAGGCCTTTCTGCCCAAGAATGGAACCTGGTCCTGGGCCTTTGCCTTAGAAACGGAGGGCTACTGCCACCGTGCAACTTACCACCTCATTTCCCGCCCTGTGACCAGCGTTTCCTGGTGCGTGTGTTGGGCACCCCGCCTGTCACATGATTATTATAGCTACTCAGCAGCCCTTTCTTTCTGGATTGAACTGTCCATATCCATTTGAAATGGAAAAATTGGCTTCTAGGTATTTGTGGTAAGAACATTCCTGAGTGCAGTGTTTTGAGTTAGGGGCTTCCTGCTTGGTGCAGGACTGAGGACCACAGCCCAGGGGACCCCCTATCTGGCTGCCAGGTGGAGGAGATGGGGCGGTATACACCTGAAGTCACCTGGCCCAAGAGAGGGCGGGTGCAGAGAAGCTTTCTGCTTTGCCAACACCTTTAGGGATAGAGAAACGTCAAGCTTTTGCCTGGATCACAGGGAATGGAAGGTGATTCTTTCAAAACAGCCTGGATAGGGCTTTGGAATCCATACGGTCATTTCCTACCTCTGGAGAAGGTTTTTCTCTCCCAGGTAGATACTTCTAGCTTTCATTCTGAAAACACTTCCCTGGAGGGAATGCCCTCAACCTCTGTCTTCCCTCCAGAGGCTCCCTCCCTCTCCCTGTCTTTCCCTCTCTTTCTCTCTCCCCTTTTTTGAGGTTTGCTAGTCTCTCTAACCAAAATCCCTCTTGCTGTAGTTAAAGCCTCTTAGGGACCAGTTAAACTCGGATAAGGGACAACCATACAAAGTAACAAAATGTGCAATTTCTCTTTCCTTTTAAAAAGAAATATGTCTTCTGGCTATTACCCGAATAAGCCCATCAGCTTGATGTTGCCATTCTGAGATTATACTTGGTGAGAATGGTTGCAGAAATCTCTGTGAAAGTCCCCCGTACTCTGTGTAGGGAGGGCGAGTCCGACCTGCTTCCAATGGAACATTCTGGTTCCTGTTATTGCTCTGTATTTGTAGAAGGGCTCCACTGAGAGCCCACCCACTTGTGTTGCTGGGTGAAAGGCTATTTAATATGATCCCAGAAGGGAGAGGATTTGGTGTGGATGTGGAATGTGGCAGAGAGAGGGACTAGGAGGGGACAAACCACCCCAGGGTGCTGCATGAGTCACCTGCCCTCTGCAAAGGGACACCCATCAGCAGCGTTATGGTGCTTTGTTCTCCTTCAAGATTCCCACAGTGAGCACCACCATTTTCACCACAATGGCCACAGGATTTATGCTTCCACCCACACTCATTTCTCAGCCCTCAATGGATTTGTCCTTAATTGATCATGAAACAGGTGGTCACCTGCCACTCTGGCTTGCGTTTTCTTACAATTATATGGTTTCCTTTGCTATCTTACTGGCCAGAGGAGGGATGCGTGTATGGACAGGACATCATAGACAGGTTGGCAGATGAGGTGATTTCCTAGGGGTTGGCATAATGCCCAAAGGAACGTAAGTCAGCTCTTGGAGTGGGTTTGGTTTTTCCTTCTGAATTCATGCAAACAGCAGAGAAGTTTATAAATTCCTCCAGGATACTATAACCCCATTTATTTGGCAACAGAGGAATACAACTGTCATAGGGCATGTACTTTAAGCCACTGGAGAGGGATGGAGTCACCCTCAAGTTGGAAAGAGCCTCAAGTTATTTGTAAAATGAACATTGGGATCCCTTGTTCCCTTTGGAGATTTCTTTCAAGAATGGGTGGAAGCCATTCTTCACTACAACAGGGACTGGATTTATTTTTATACTATCTGCCTCCTCCCCATTCTCAGTTCTCAGAGCTTTTATTGTTTTGGTTTTTAGCCATGATGGGGATAGTTGTTTGATCGCTGGCGTGCGGGTTTCCACAGGTGCAGCCCGCAGCTGGGAAGCAGTGGCGTCACCTGCTCAACACATGGGTGGTTGAGATGAGACATCTGTTGAACCCCTGCCATGCACCAGCTGCATGAATGGGCCAGATATATGGTCCATGCCCTGCAGCAGCTCTCCATTTAGAGGAAACAGTCTTTTTAAAAAGTGTGGTGAGATACACAAAACATAACATTCACCATCTGAAGCATTTTTTAAGTGTACCGTTCAGTGGTGTTGAGTCTATTTCCACGGCTCTGCAGACAATCTCCGGAACCTTTGCTTCCTACAAAACTGCAGTTCCGTACAGCAGTCCCCCCTTATCCTTGGGGGTAGGGGGTACAGACCCCTGTGGATGCCTAAAACCACAAATGGCCCTGAACCTCTTGTACACCAGTAGTCCCTGACTTGGGATATTTCGACTTAAGACTTTTTGACTTTCCAGTGGTATGCAAACAATGCATGTTCAGTAGATACCATACCTTGAATTTTGGTCTTTTCCAGGCTGGTGATGTGTGGCATGACCTTCCTGGTAGTGCTGGGTGGTGGCAGCATTGTGCCTCCCTGTCAGCTCACGGGCACGAGGGCACTGTGCCCTGTAGTGCTCTGTGTGTTCTGAGCACATTCCGGCAGGCCAGGCAGAGCTATGATGTGCAGTAGGGTAGGCGTATTCAATGCTTTTGACTTCGGATATTTTCGACTTAGATGGGTTATCAGGATGTAACCCCATCATAAGTCAAGGAGTATCTGTGATGCTGCTATTCACATAGGTGTACAAATATCCCTTCGAGACTCTGCTTTCAAAAGCAATTGTCCAATGCACTCCATACTAACATGAAGCCAGTAACATGCCCACACAAGAGAAAAACTCAATTAATTCAAGTTGGGGAAAGGGGGAGGTGGGAGGGAGCTTGGTGTGCTCCTACCTAATGGGCACCATGTCAGGGTATGCAGCATGGGGTGGGACACAACTTCAATAGGGACCTCACCTAACAAATGCAAGCAATGTAACCTAATTGTTTGTAACCTCATATTAGTCTGAAACAAACAAAAAAAGCAAGTGTTCTTAATCTGGGGACCATGAACTCCCAGAAACTATCTGCAAAATGTGTTGAGTTCTTGCAAGTGCATCTCATTCTGGGAACAGGAGACTCGCAGCTCTCATCAGGTTCTCTGTGGGGTTAGGATGCCCAAAGGGTCCAGTCTAGAGCAAACAGCAGTGGTGCCTGCTTCAGGAGGCCCGAGGCCCATGCTCTCCAGCCTCATGTGTGGGTGTGCAGGAGCACGTCACCACCACTTGGTTCCAGACCCAACTGTGCTGGGTTTACCCCCTGGTGACACTTGGCAGTTCAGTTGACTGCTTAGAGCCTTAGTCTTCTAATCTGTAATATGGGCATAATGATGGCATCATCTCAGGATTGCTGGGAAGATGAATCTAGATTCAACAATAACTAAAGGCACGATACGTAGGCTGGATAATAATGGACCCCCCAAGATATCCAGGCCCTAATCCCTAGAAGAGTCGGGGTCAAATAAGTTTGAGAAACTACATTTCAGAGATGATGAGTTTTCTTTTCTTTAGAAGTCTCAGAACCTCTAATGTGCTAATGAACCTAGTGAATGTCCAGAAGCTTATTCGAACAGGTGGCCATTAGCCCCTTCCTAAGATGCTTCCTTCAAGCCCCACATTCTGCAGAGCCTACTTCATGGCTGGGGGTCTGGGTTGCCACAGAGGGTGTGTGATGGCGGGGCAGCCTGAAGGGGGCTGTCAGGGTTCTATGTGCCTGACCTCAGAAAAATCCAGGAAATGTAGCTGCTGCTGCTGCAATTCCTATCCCAGATAGTCAGAAAGGATTATGGACAGTCTACCAGGATACCTTCAGGACCTGGCCAGCCTCAGACAGAGGCACCAAGCCCCCAGCATCCAGCAGATTCCTCCCCCCCACCCCCGCCTTCTTATAGCCTTGAGGACACTGCTGATGCCTTGGCCCTCAGGTTTAGGTTCAGTCCAGCCCTTCCTCCAGCTGTTCCTTGCCATTTCTCAGGCTTGGGGGCTGAACTACAAGCAGCTGTGGCCTGCCTGTGCGGGCAGATGGGGAGGAGGAGGTGTGGCCCTGAGGTAGGCTTGGGGCCTCTAGGGCAAGGCTCTTGGATGCGTAGGGGTGAGGTGGGTTCCATGGTGAGCTGGACAAGGACACTTGGCCCAGTGGGCCTCTGACCCAGGAGGTGGGGTGTGGCCGGGGAGGACTGAACAGGGTGTTTGGACCCAGAGCAGCACACAGTGGACACTGAGGGGGTGGCATGGACCCCGTGCTGCATACGGTGCCTGCCCTTCCTTTGCCCCTAATCACGCTGGTACCTGCAGCCTTTCCTTTACTTACTCTGCATGTGTAGGAGACCCAGATGGGGCTCTGGGCTCACGGGAGCCTGCACCTCACCCCTGCTGCCCCCAGAACCTGCCCTGTGTCTGGCACACTGCGGCTGCCTTGGTGACCAGGGTGCCGTGTGCCTTCTTGGCCCCACTCCTGAGTGGACTGTATCATCGGTGTGAGGACAGCCACTGCTCCCATAGGGGCTGGGCCTTTGCCTGCACTGGGCAAAAAGGGGCTGTGACAAATGTGGCTTTCTGTGCCTACGACGTGAATGTGCAAAGAGGTGGCTTGGAAATAAGTGCCTGTGTCATCTTTGTGACCGGAGCTGTTTTTCACAGGGTGGATTAGTCAGAGGGTCAGGGAACCCATAATGAAGCTGGCCTTGGGGGGCCTTGAGAGAGGCCAGCAGTTAGCCCTTCCCAGCAGGGCCTCAGTGCTGATCCTGGCTTCTGGGGCCCTAGGAGCCCACACAGAAAATTACAGAGCGGGAAAGGACTCAAGAGCCGTTCTCTCTCCAAGAATGGCTGTGCTTAAAGCATCCCCATTAGGCTCCATGGGACTTTCTCTAGGACAGTTCTTTTAAAAAAATTTTTAGTGGGTTTTTTAAATTACAAAAGCAATATAGGCTTGCTTTAGCACAGAGGTGTGCCCTCATTATTAAAGGAAAAAAATCAATAGCTCCCTAACTCCCACCCCTGCATCCTTTGGAGACATCAGTGTTAACAATTTGGTGTTTAGCCAGAGGTGATTAGCACACCAGTTTCTTTTGTGCTTACACAAAAATACAACGACATGTCTATATGTGTATGGGGAGTTTTGTTTTTAATGTGTTGGTGTTCGCTTTTTTTTTTTTTTTTTAAAGAGGAATCACATCATGCCCTTTACACTGTGATAATTTAACAATATATCAGGAACATTTTCTCATTTGATACATATAGATCCACTTGGCTTTTAGAAACAACTCCGTAAGGTTCCACACTATGGGCATGGCAATTAATTCAGATGTCACCTTATTGATGTGTGTTCAGGTTGTTCCCAGGATTTTTTTTTTTAATTATAAATAAGCAGCTCTTTTAAAAATATTCTTTGATTTCTTTCTCTATCTTATACATATATTACAAAAATACTTTTGCCTTGGGAGAATTATAGAAATGGTGAACAATTAAAATATTTTTCTTTGTAGTCACACTGGTATGGCTTTTTAAACATTTTATTTTTGTTCTTTTCATACTGATTATCCGTGTGTAACGCACTGGTGCCGTGTTGACTCTTTGTGCAATATATGTTCAGCGGGCGGCCTGTGTTTCCTGAGGGCTGTGCCCACGCTGTGGTGAGCAGTGACTGGGAGATGTCCGTCCTCAGGAGCCCAGAGTTAGTGCAGTGCTGACATGCAGGGGACAGGCTTAGATGGGAGTTAGATGGGGCTTAGATGGGAGTTCAAGAGGAAGTTTCATCTGGAAATAGATGTTTAATAGACGGAAGTATAGACTCTGGGTTTCAGTCCTGTCTCCGCCACTTACCTGCTCTGAGGTCTTGGGGAAGCTGGCTCATCTGAAGACCAGGGATAGTGATGGCACTTTCCTCATGGGGTTCTTTGAGGACTGAAAGAGTTAGTACAACATGAAGGAAAGTGCTCAGGACATAGCCAGCAAGCTCAGAAACCTCTGATTCTGAGACCTACCAAGGCCCATGGAGAACCACATGCCAGCTTGCCCCGAGACAGGCAGATACGAGGGTCAGCCTAATGGGTAGATATGAGGGTCAGCCCAACAAGCTCCTGGCATAGCCTGGAGCCAGGACATAGCAGCCAAGTGAGTGGGCTTGGGAAACTGGCTGGCCTGGCTGCAGAGCCTAGGTTTGCTGTTGCTCATATGGTCTTTAGCAAATTACGTAATCTATGAGCCTCAGTCTCCCTATCTCTAAAACAAGAGTAGCAGTAACTACCCCAGAGTCCCTGAGGACTGAGTGAGAAAACGTGGGTGCGGTGCCCAGCATAGGCCTGGTGCACGGTGAGACTGCAGCACATGGCATCTGCTGTGGGTGGGACAGTCTTCTGCTCCCCCTGGCCCCTGAAACTGGAGCTGGCATTCTCAGACCTCTGACCTTCCTTCCCCAGCTGCTATTTGGGGATTGGTCCTGTGGCAGTGGGGGGAACGAGGACTGGGGAGTCCTGGAGGAGGTTCCTCACTCTACCTGGGGGTGAGAAGAGGCCAGCCAAGATTGGGAAAGGAGATTTGATCTGGATCGTTGAGAATGAGAAGGAGCTCGCTCATAAAGAAAGGGAGAAGTTCACTTGCACTGAACTCCAGGCACAGATGTTTGGGGATTACTGGTGACTTGATTGGGCTAGAATGAGATGCCCAGTGTGGCGTGGCAGGTGCTGAGGAAAGGCTGGCTGGGGCCAGGTGGAGACACCACTTTTTGACAAGTACAACTAGGAGGTTGGACTTGATTTGGAACATTCTGGAGAGCTGTTGGAAGGCTGTAGGAAGGGAAGTGACACAGTGTGGCTGGCGTTTTAGAACACCTCCTCTGGCAGCAGTGTGGAAGACGGGTGGGGTGAGGCCACTGTAACCCAAGCATTGGCTGGGGGCACTTGGCTTCCGATAGAATTGGGCAGCATCTCCTACCTTACACAAGATGGCACCCAGTGTCTCTCCAGAGATCTCTGGGAGTCCTCGGGAAGTACTCTCTCTGTCCTGGCAGCTCCTCTGACATGGGCTCCTGCTCTGCTGAATGCCCCACCCCCATCCCGCACTCACTGATCCTCAGGTGCTGGCCACCTCTAGTCCCCCAACTCCCCAGAGGACCCATGGTCAAGGCCTCCAAGCCAGGGGATTTTTCTGTGGGTCTGGAGCAGGGGTCGGGGTGACATGATGGGGGCATAACACAGAAGGCACCGAGCTGTGCCTGGTTTGTTCTGAAGCTCTCTTCCCTGTCCTTGTTCCATGTGTAGTGGCTCTGTCCTCTCTCTGTCACAGGCCTGGCCTGAGGAGCACCTCAGCCACCTCTCCTCCCTCCCCAACCTCCCACCTCCAGTGCTCGGCTCATTTCTAAGGCAGATAAATGAAGCCCTGCCCCCTCCCCACCCAGTGTGTCCAGAGGCCTTCTCCCCCTTAGCAGACATGCTCGGCTGTGCTCGGGTATGTGGTGGGCTCCACCTCAGGTCTCTGCAGGGATGGGGGGTGGTAAATGGATATTCAGTCTGTGGAAAGGAAAGCAGTTGCTTTATTCCCACACAGCCCAATCTAGATTGCTGATCACGATGTGGACTTCCCAGGGTGGTGCAGACACCAGAAATGGAACCCCAGTGTAATTGTTATTGATTCTGTGGTCAGCGGAGATTCTTCTGACAATGAACATTTAAAGCATGGGCTGGAGATTGCTTTAGAATAAGACAATAAAGCCAAAGCTGGGGCCCCCACACAGGAGCCTTTTGGAAGGCTGGCAGGTGAGAGTTCTGGAACTCAGTCACACAGAGAACAGCAGACCCAGGGAACTGGGTGAGCTTCTCAGGTTTTCCCCTCTGGGTTTTAGTTTCTTCATTTATAAAATGGGCATATTACTTCCTTACAGGAGGATCATGAGATTGTAATGAGGTGGCATATGCAAAGTCATCCAGCATGGCCTGTGGTCTGGCTGTTCTGTGATGACCCTTCTGGGAACTGAGTTTTGTTCCCTCAAGTTCATATGCTAAAGCCCTCACTCCTGATATGACAGTATCTGGAGATAGGGTCCTTAGGAGGTAATTATGTTTAAGTAAGGTCATAAGAGTGGGGCCCTAATCCTACAAGACTAGGGTCTTATCAGCAGAAGAGAGAGAGAGAGCTCTGTCCGAGGACACAAGGAGAAGGTGTGGTCTGAGGGCCAGGACGAGCCTTCACCAAGACCGGCTGTGCCACACCCCAATATCAGACTCACAGCCTCTGGACCTGTGAGAACAGCAGTGTCTGTATCAGGTCCCCCAGGCTGCAGTGTTTTGTTGTGGCAGCCTGAATGATTCACCTAGGGCAGACCCAGATCTAACCTCCAGGCAGCCTGTCTTCAGAAGTGGTGAGTAGAGCACATGGCCCTGGAGGGAGTGGGCTGTGGGCTCCCTGACCTTCAGGGATGCTCCTGGGTGACCTCCAGGGGCCCAAGGGTCCTGTGGCCTTCTTGTCTCATGTAGCACCATCCCCCACTCACTCCCTATATTGGCAACTCGCTAAGCTCCACCCTGCCCTGGGCTTCTGCGTGCACTGCCCCCTGAAATCCTTCCCCCACCCAGAGGCCCTGCCACGGAGAGCCCCGCCTTGGCTGCCTGTGGGAGATGGTGGTGCCCCCACCAGACCCTTCTCATCGCCTTGCCCATCCTATTCAGTTCTTAGCAGGAATCACTCCCTGAAGGTAAAGGGTCTGCCTGTTTAATGTCTGGTTTCCTCCTAGAATACACACTCTGTAGGGATAGGGCTTTCTCGACTTGTGCTTGCAATGGCCCTGGAGCTTAGCATGGGCCTGCCCCAAACAGTGACTCAATGCATACTGAATGATTGAATGAGTGAATGAACTGAGCACAGCATGGCTCTGCGCCTGTGCACCCACATATCTGGAACCAGACACTTGCTACCTCGACCTAGTGCCACCCCTGTTCCCACTGCAGCCAAAGGTCAAACCACCAGGTTCCCTAGCTTCAGGGTTCTGGGGAGAGGCCAGGCTGCAGGGAGGGGGCTCTGGGTGCCCCGCAGTCCTTCCGGCGAGAGGAGCTCTGGGTTGTCTGTTTCCCGTGTTGGACTCACATGAGACAATCTCACTGAAGAAAGGGCCCCACAGAGAAGATGGGGACCACACACCGGATCCAGCCCTCCACTGCAGCTCTGCAGTCCAGAAACCTGCCCCACCCCTGGCCAGTGGCAGAGTGCCCTGTCCTTGGTGTGTCATCGTCAGGAAATCCTTGCTCTGTGAGTAAAACACTGGCTTCCTCACATGCCGTGACCCAGCCTTCACAGCCCCAAACCGAGAGCAGAAAGAAGGTGTGTGGCCGCCAGTGGTCTCTGCTGGCCCCAAGCAAACTTCAGGCTCAGAGCCGGCATACTCTCACATGTACTGCAAGAGACCAAAGGTGACCTCTACCAGGGCACTCATGACGGCCTAGTGCCACAGGTCACAGTGGGCAGTTTCAGACAGGGAAGGTCCTTCTCAAAAGGTACAGGGTTGGGTGACAGGGTCCAGACCTCTGAGAGGCTCCTTGACGGTAGAGTCATAGACTTTTCTGACAAAGCCATTAATTTGATGGCCTCATTAAGAGCCACCTTTTTCTAGCATAGCTCTTTTTTTTTTTGGTCTTTCTTCTCTTCTAGTTCCATACAGCATTTGCTGACTGGAAATTTTATGTTGACCATTACTGCAAACTTAGAAGTCCACTCCATCACTGGCAATCGGCTCTTGTCCCCAGGGGAAGCCTAATTAGGTGTTAAAGGACTTCTGATGCTGCTTCCATGGAGATCCCGAGTGATGGCACACACGTGTCACAGTGGGTTAGATTTATTTAGAGATAGATTACAACATGTGCAGTTTATACATAAATAAATAATACATTTTAAGAAACTTTATGGGGTTTTTCCTTTCACTTTTTTTTCTGTATATATATTTTTTAAGTAACGGAAATTTTCTCTGAAGTTTTTCAGAGAGGAAACAGTAGAGACTACTAAAGGCTTTTTCCATTTTCTCTCCTTTAATGTAAAAACATTCATAGTTGTGCAAGAATGAAAGTTTTTCAGGTCGGTTGGAAAATGTCTACGTAGGCTGTACCTCCCCCACTGATAACTAAGAATGTTTTAATGAAAGATTTTACTTAAATAACCTGAAAGGTCCCAAGGCTTTCAAAAGGCATGAGGGGCAAAACTCGCAAATACAAAGAGTCAACTCCAAACTTATTTACCTTGAAGAAAAAAGCAAGCGTCCCTGTGTGCCTTCACCCTGGGGAGCTGTGGGGGGGGGGCCAGTGCCGTGTCACGTGGCCACTGGGACTCCCTGTCAGGACAGCCTGTCCCAGGGCCTGCAGAGATTCCCACTGATCTGCCTTGGCCCGAGGTGGCCAGATGGCCCCTGGCGTTGGGCTCTGTGGTGGGCTGGTGGATGCCAAGCTTGTTTCATGAGAACCTCCAGTGAGGGAGACTGCAGGCCCGGGCTCCCCAAGTTAAGGTGCTGATGGGTGTTTGGCACCTTACAGAATAGAGAGCCCGTCACACACCCGTGAGCCACAGCTAATGTCTAGTGTTTCTGGGGAATGCCTAACTAACTGGGATTGACTTCTTTGATACCTTAAGTGACTATCCAGAGATGGTCACACTTACTTCTTCGCTAGTGCCAGCTAATCAATTTTTCCCCCCAGACTTACCAAGAAGACTCAATATTTCCTTCCATGACTTTTGCTTTGCCTGCGTTTCATGATTGGGTCTACCAGCTGACTTCCTCAGTCTCAGAAAACATTCTGTATGCAAAATAATCAAACTGCTTGCAAGATAACTTTTTAAATGCTTTGAGTTATTCTTTGATCTCTGAAGTGATGTGTCCCTGGGGTAGAGATGGGGATGGGGAAGCTGGCATGGACCTTGAACATGGTCTGGTTACTGGTTACCAGGTACTTGAGATAGGCTGGCTAGCCAAATAACCACATGGGGTGGGAGGGTGCGGACAGGTGGGGGTTCCTTCCAGGGGTTGCAGCCTGGGAATCTAAAACATTGGGCTTCTAGCCCTGCAGTCTGGTTTATGTGATTGAGATATTGTACCTCTTGTTGGGAGAAGAGGAGGCAAGTAAGCAGGATGGAGGGGTCTGTGGCTGTTCTTGCAAGCTGCCCCAGCCGGTGTGTCCGATGCATCCCTTCCAGGTACTGTTGTAGCCTTGTCTTGCTCAAGAAGCTTTCCAGGTGGCTCCTCATCACGCCTCTCTGATGTTAGAGCTTCTCAGGAGTGTGAGCTGATCCATGGGACTTGTACTTGGCGCGTCCTTATACCCCAGTGCTTCACCTTGTTCTTACTAGGCATTTTACTGAGCTGGGTTGAATTGGGTTGGTTCTCCTTTTCTCTCATTATAAGTTCTTTTTTCTTTTGAGACAAAGTCTCACTGTGTCACCCTCGGTAGAGTGCTGTGGTGTCATAGCTCACAGCAACCTCTAACTCTTGGGCTTAAGCGATTCTCTTGCCTCAGCCTCCCAATATCTGGGACTACAGGTGCCTGCCACAACAGTCCGCTATTTTTCATTGTTGTAGTTGTCATTGTTGTTTAGCAGGCCCGGGTCGGGTTCAAACCTGCCAGCCCTGGGGTATGTGGCCAGCACCCTAACCACTGAACTACAGGTGCCGAGCCTAATTATAAGTTCTTAAAGGCAAGTTTGGAGTCACTCTATTGTATAAAATCTCCTTCCCAGAGCTATCTTATTACAGGCTGAAAACTCTACAGTCTCTCAGAGCCACCAGTTAAGTGGCAGAGGAGTCAGGGCACTCTCTGGGGAAAGAGCAGGACTTTTTCAGGACCATGTGAGGCCTTACGTCTTCAGGCTGGCTATTCCCTAAATGAATGAAATCACAGTTTTAGGCTCAGGAGGCAGAAAGACTCCAACCAAGAGAGCGTGGCTTTCCTTTCACACTCAGGGAAGCCAGCATGCAAGGGCACATCCTGGCTGGGTCAGGGGAAGACATGCTCCTCAGCCTTGGGCCTCCCAGACCCTGCTGGGGTTACCCCTGAGCACACCCCTTGAGGGCTGGCTGGTTCTCCCTGCCTCAGGCCACATGCTGCCCTGTCGCCTCAGTACTCTTCTGAAATCCAGCAGAGGCCAACCATTAGGCTGTTGGTTGAACAGGGGCTGGGTGACTGAGACCAGCCTTGGGGAAGACAGTCCTTTGCGGGGTCACTTGCCCAGTCTCTCTGACCCCTTTAGTCCAGCTCTGTTCAAGATCCTGGCTCGAGATTAGCTTCCAAGGCTTGGAGATCACATGGAACAGTTTTTCAGATTGGCTGTCCTTTGGGGAGAGGAGGGTGCCCTTTCCTATTGCTTGAACTGAACTGTCAGGTTCTTTGTTGGTCACAGGCCGAGGAAGTTCCATTCTGGGTGGTTAACAGAGGCCATTGGTGCTGTTCTTTCCTTCATATGACACAGTCATCTGCCAACCCAGCCCTCTGTCACCAAAATTCTACTGACTGTGCTGTGTGCCAGGCACTGACTGACTCAGCAGGGGAGGAGGTGAGTGAGCCAGGCCTGGCCTGTCCCCAGGACATAGGTGGGCAGTGCTGGCGAGTGGGTGTGCACAGAGCCACAGAGTGCTGCCCCTGAGAGCAGGGATCCCTCCAGGACCCCTCAGTCTGTTCCCTCATTCCTCAGAAGGGAAGATGGGTTATGCAGGGTCACACAGTAGGTAGCCATTATTGACTCACTAACCCAGGGCGTGCTGAGCACCTTCCGACGCCTGGCTTTAGACGTGGGACACGCCACAGGGAACAAGGAAGATGCAGCCTTGTCCCTCTGGAACCCCAGCTGTGACCAGTGGGACCTACCCTGGTCACACTTTAGAGTCACTTGGGAGCTTTAAGAACAACGCCAGTGCCAGGGCCCCAGAGATTCACATTTACTTGGTTGGGGTAGGTGTGGGCAGGGCTATGTTTTTTAACCAACTCGTCAAGTGACTCTAATGTGTAGCTAGGCTGAGGATCGCTCATCCTACAGGATAGACAGGCAAAAGCCCAGTAAATGCAAATTCATTTGTGATTGAGATTTGTGTGGAACGAGTAGGATTCTGAGTGAGAAAGCGGCAGGCAGGGTATCTGCTGTGTCTTGTGTCTGAAGGGAGCTGTGATCCAGGTGTCCTCTTATTGGACAGCAGGGGGGTCTTCTGGGACAGAGTGTCCACCTTGCAGATCCACACAGTTCTGCTGTGGAGCCCTGTCTAGCAGGTTTTCCAACTGCAACCTGAAATACATCCCCCACCCCCACGTGCACATGGTATCTGAATGCCCCAGGCCACTTGGCTTAATGACCTTCACATTTTAGGACAGTCCAGTAAAGCATAGTCCCACTTATGTGTATTACTGGATCCTGACCCTAATGCCCATGAGGTAGTCAGGGTCAAGGTCAACGTCCCACCCTAGTGGTGTGGGAACACACAGAGAAGTCACGTGGCCTTCCTGAGACCACATAGCTGATGACTGGATGTGGGGGAGGCTTAGGGCAGCTCACCAGCCCCTAGCCACACCACTCTGGATACCCTACCTGTTCGCATCTGGACCAGAGACCAGCACCCTCCTGTCAGGCAGGCAGAGCTGCCCGGTGCCATATGGTCCCATCTCCACCAAAAATCAAAGGAACCTGTCACTCCTGCTTCCGTTCCTGCCCAGGGTGAACCCGGTTACTATGGCAACTGGATGTGATTCTTTCTCACAGAGTAGATGGTTTTAACTTTGTATTTGAAGAGTGTGGCCAGGCAGCTGCATTGCCATGGCCTGGCCTGTTGGGAGGCAGTTAGGGGCAGTGGGAGCCCTTTGAGCAGCTGCTAAGCTTTCAGATTGATAGGGAAAAACTGTGTCTGGAAAAACCCAGACCCAGCTGCCCTGGGGCGGGGGGCGAGGAGGGAGGTCTCCAGCTGATGTTGTGCTGGGTCTCCTCTCCTGTCACAGATGACAGTGACACCTCCCTGATTACAGCCACTGGGCGAGGCTGGAATCTCCAGTTTCCCCTAATGATCCCCTCACGGCTGCTCAGAGTAGTTTTGCACAACCCTGAGTCTCTAGCACCCCCCACAGAGAACCTTCAAGGTGCCATTGAATAAATGAATGAATTAATGAATGAACAAATGGCCATTTGTGGTTTATGAAGCCCTTTTACCGTGTTATCTCCTTTACAACCCGTTATATCTCTGTAAAGTCACAGAGCGGGCAGAAAGGTGACCCTGAGCTCTGCAAGGCTGGATACCTGGGTGCAGCCTCCCTCCTCATGCCCCTCCCCAGCTGCCCTTGCTTCTCTGCCCCTGGGGCACACAAATACCACAGCGAGATGGGAGGTCCCAGACCTGGCTCCTGGTGAACTGTAGGGAGGGCTGTGACAGGGGAGAAAGGCCTCTTGGTCACTAATTTCAAAGCAGTGTAGAAATGTCCTTTGCCGGGCGGCACCTGAGGCAGTAGGGCACCAGCCCCATATACTGAGGGTGGTGGGTTCAAACCTGGCCCCGGCCAAACTACAACAAAAAATAGCCAGGCGTTGTGGCAGGCGCCTGTAGTCCCAACTACTCAGGAGGTTGAGGCAAGAGAACTGCCTAAGCCCAAGAGCTGGAGGTTGCTGTGAGCTGTGATGCCACCCACAGCACTCTACTCTGTGCAAGGGTGACGGAGTGAGGCTGTCTCTAAAAAAAAGAAAAGAAATGTCCTTTGCCCAGACAGTGGAGGGAACAGTGTGAATGACAGAGAGAAGGGACCTTCCTGACCTGCACAGGGTGAGGGGAGGGAAAGAAGCTCCATTCTGCTGTAGCCAGCACTACCACCCCACATCCAGCCCACCTCTCTGTTACTCCTTGTGCTTCCATATTTCCGGGTTAAATAAAACTTCTGCCCAGCCCTTGCCCCAACATTAATTTCTTCCAAATTCTGTGTATTTCCTTCTGGCCTTGCAGCTCAGGACTTCCCCATATTGCTGGGCTGCTCCCCTGGCCAGGAAGCACCAATGCTGGTGACCTTCCCTGTTAATGGGCTCATGTCAGTCCAGGGGACCCTGTCCTCCCCTCCTCTTTAAAGACTGGTATGAGCCATGGGAGCAGCAGGTCTGTGGGGAAGGTAGTGGGGGCTGCAGTCCTGAGTGGGATGTGTGGGGAGCTGGCATAATACACAGCCAGAGCTGCTGGAGGGCCAGGGGCTGGCACAGAGGTGGCTGTGCGGAAGTCCCTGTACACCTCCTGGAAGTGAGGGGTGGCCTGCATAGGAGAGGCCCCCACACAACACACACCCGACCTTAGGCCTCACCCTCCAAGAATCCTACACACCAGAGCTGGCCAGGACCTTAGCTTCTTATTTCATAGATGCAGAGGCTACAGAGGAGGGTGTGAAGTCCCACTCACAGCCATCAATTATGGTGGGACCCCACAGTGGGGCTTCCTTGAAGACAAAGGGTAGGCCTTCCATATGTGAATCCAGCACTGAACATGGGCTGGGCACACAGCAGATGCTTTTGGAATATGTACCTTCATGATGTGACAGCAGAATCTCAGCTTCTTGGAAGGTTAGGGCTAGAAGGGAGCTTAGATATCACTGAACTGAGTCCAATTCTCATTTTATAGAAAGATGGAGGCCTCATCTATTGATAATGCTAAAAATAAGAATAGCTGACACTTATATGTATAGTGTGTGCTGGGTGCTAGGTAGGAGCCTTTGCATGTTATATGTGCTGATCCACGGAAGCCTTACTGTGACCTCTATGCAGCAGACAATATCATCACCTCCAGATGAGGGAACTGAGGCACAGAGAGGTTCAGTGACTTTCCCAAGATCACACAGCTAGGCAGTGTCAGGATCAGCAGTCTGGCTCAGAGCCCAGCCCGCTGCCGTCTGAAAGTGCAGTGCTGTAGCAACAAGGCCTGTCCCTCCTCTGCGTGGGGCTGGGGTCTATGCCTCTACATGGTCCCTGGCAGTGCCTCAGGGATGTGTCTTTACTATGAATGAGCTGCTCTTCCTCATCTTCAGGCCACACCCTCCCGCTGCAAGGGACCCTGGGGAGCGTGGAGTAGGAAAAACCCACCCCCAGTGTCTCCTCCTTCTGTACTGGCTCCACACAGAACACTTCTGGTCAGCAAAGTGGGGGCCACACCCAAGCATTTCTCTAGTGAACACCTCCCGGGTGCCTGCAGTATAGCTCGACTCTGACACCATCTCCCTGCAGTCACTGCGGGGTCCTACAGACTGAGGCTCAGTCCCGTAGCACCACCCCCTTCCAAGGCCAGCCAGAGCTCAGGTTGTCTGGCTTGGGCTTCTCACCAGCTGCTTATAAATCAGAGGTTCCCACAGCCCCCTGCTTGAATTTGATTAATTTGCTAGAGCAGCTTACAGAGCTCAGGGAAATACATTTACTGGGTTTATTAAAAGGATGTTACAGGCTTGGTGCCTGTAACTCAAGTGGCTAAGACACCAGACACATACACCAGAACTGGCAGGTTCAATTCCAACCCAGGCCTGCCAAACAACAAAGACAGCTACAACCAAAAATTAGCTGGGCGTTGTGGCGGGTGCCTGTAGTCCCAGCTACTTGGGAGGCTGAGGCAAGAGAATCACCTAAGCCCAAGAGCTGGAGGTTGCTGTGAGCTGTGATGTCACAGCACTCTACCCAGGGCAAAAGCTTGAGGCTCTGTCTCAAAATAAATAAAATAAAAAAGGATGTTACGAAGGATAGGAACAAACAGCCACACGGAAGAGGTACTCGGAGCAAGGTGTGTGAGGAGAGGTTGACACTTCTCTGGAAGCTCCTCCAAACTCTGTCCTTTGGGGGTCTTTATGGAGGCTTCATTACAGGCAGTCCCTGAGTTTCAAACATCTGACTGATGTATAACTCACACTTACCAACAGCGGCTAGTATGGGTAATAGGTAAATGTGCCTGTTCCAACTTACATACAAATTCAACTTAAGAACAAACCTACTGAACCTTTCTTGTTCCTAACATGGGTGCAATTGATTAAATAATTTGCTATTGTGATCAAGTCAGCCTTCAGCTCCTTCCCCTCCCAAGGGCAGGTGGTGGAGTTATAAGTTCCAATCCCCTAAGGTAGATTCCCCTGGTGGCCAGCCCCACCCAGAGGGACCCTGGAAGCCCTCAGTGGATCAGTCATCTAAAGTATCTGCCTACAAACCCTTTTTATGGTAAAATACTATTGATACTTTGTTACTCAGAATTTGGGCCACAGACCAGCAGTGTTAGCATACAAGAGACACTTAGTACTTTGGGAATTCCTAGGGTTTTAGGTAGTGTGTCCCTAGACCAGATGAAAACCAAGTATGTTATTTCTTATGATAAATCACTCCAGCCCAGCAAGCAATTTTACAGAGCAGAAAAGTGGGGCCCAGAGGTTGTCCTTGCCAGGGACCCCAGCTGGGCCGGAGTCCAGGTCCCCACTCTGCATTCAGGGCGCTCACCAGCAGTGCGGCTTCCACAGAGAGCCCCGCAGCCTGACCCGCCTCCCGGTCCCATCCAGCTGCACTAACGGGCTCTCTGCTCCGCCAGCTCTTCGTGATCGACAACGGCGCGGACGACTGGCGCATCGCCATGACCTACGAGCGCATCCTGTATATCAGCCTGGAGATGCTGGTGTGTGCCATCCACCCCATTCCTGGCGAGTACAAGTTCTTCTGGACAGCGCGTCTGGCCTTCTCCTACACACCCTCGCGGGCGGAGGCCGACGTGGACATCATCCTGTCCATCCCCATGTTCCTCCGCCTCTACCTGATCGCGCGCGTCATGCTGCTGCACAGCAAGCTGTTCACCGACGCGTCCTCGCGCAGCATCGGGGCGCTCAACAAGATCAACTTCAATACCCGCTTCGTCATGAAGACGCTCATGACCATCTGCCCCGGCACCGTGCTGCTAGTGTTCAGCATCTCGCTGTGGATCATCGCAGCCTGGACCGTCCGCGTCTGCGAAAGGTACTCCCAGGGGTGGTGTTCCGAGCTCCCAGCCCGGCTGGTGAGGGCAGGGTGAGGAGAGAGGTTCAAGAGGTGCGCGTGTGCTGGAGAGACAGGCCCTGGTCAAATACCTCCAAGAGAAATGGGAACGAGGGGGGCGGGCCACGTGGGGACATTGAAATGTGGAAACCAAGGTAAGCCAGGAAAAATGCACACAGAAGTTCCCTGATTTCCTGTACCTTCTTTGTAAACCAATGTATCAAAGCTTTCTGGTTACATCATTAACCCTTACTCAGGGTCACACTTTGCTTCACATTTCTCCTTCTTGGAGACTAACAATGCACATTAGCAGTTTAAAGGTTAATGAGAAGTCTTGCACTAATGAAACAGGTTTATGTTTGTTTAGGCCAAACTGTCTCAAAAGTATCTGCCCACGAACCCTTTTTATGGTAAAATACTATTGATACTTTGCTACTTAGAATTTGGGCCAGACTAGCAGCATCAGCATCACTGGGAACTTGATAGAATGTGGTCTCAGACTCTGCTCTGAAACTGCTAGAGAATTTGCTTTTTAACAAGTTCACCCGGGAATTCATGTTCACCGTACGTGTGGAAAGCGCGGTGCTGATGGGACATACTCTGGGAGATGCTGTTTTAGAAGGCTGGTGGCCGGCAGTGATTCAGAGAAGCAGCTGATGGCAGAGAAGCGGAATGTGGCCTGTAGCGCTCTTGGGATCTGGTGATCCCTGACCCTCAGCACACCTGTCCTGAGGCTCAAGGGCAGGGCTACTGCTCCTCCCACTCCACCCAGGCTACCCTTTGTGATTCTTTTGTCTTTCTAGGCTGGCTCTGGGAATTCATTTTAATCTGATTACATGTGTGGAGTCTGAATTTAGGTTAGAAGCCTTCCCCTGAGTGGCTGTGAGACATAAAGCAAGTAACTTAACTTCTCTGGGCTCCAGTTTCTTCATCTTACAATGAGGATCACTTGGGATGGAATGACGATGTGTTTAGATTATTTCTGTCATGCTGGGAGGCATGGTCAAAGCACCCTGTGTAAGTCCCACAGATCTTGGTAATCACCCTTCACTGGTCACCACTCAAAATTGTACTGTCAAATCTTCCTGCATCCGTGTCCTGGCAGAGACCAAACAGAGAAGTCTGGGGAAGAGCGAGCCTAAACACATCTCATGTGGGTACATTGAACCATATTTCCCACCTATTTTGAGATGTTCTGTTTGCAGACATTTCTTTCAAATTTTTGGTCAGCAGACACATGGTCAATCTGAGAGAACATTCTGTTGCAGCTGAACAAGGGCCCTTAAGGATGGCAGGTTCAGTGTGAGAGCAGTGCAGTGTGGGAAGACTGCTCTCGAGCACGTAGCCCCAGGGACTCTGCACACCCACCTACCCAGAGCCCTGTCGTTACTCGGCAGCCGGCACTGCAGCGCCTGCTGTAGGGGGTACCGAACTGCATGCCACTCGCTGCTCCAGGAGCCTTCTCTGGGAAGCAAGCACTTCCTGACCACAGACTCCTCATGGTACTCTTAGCTGAGCAATGTTCTGCGGGTCACTTTGCCTCTCTATAAGCTAGATAATAACACCTACTTTACAAGATTTATGGTTAGAACCAAACAAGGTCATGTATATGACATGAAACCGCAATCCAGCGATGTGAAAATTAGTGATAGCTCAGGTCCCTTGATAACTCTTGGGAATTTTGTGGCTGCTTTCTTAGAACAAACCAACTTCTGCCATATGTTGGGCTATACTCTCCTGTTTTCCTATCTAACCTATGGAAGCCATGTCTTCTATCATCAATAACAATTGAATTTGCATAGCCCTTTCACTTCTTCAAATCAACCCCAGTTTGGTGCTTATTTCAGATGAGCAAAGGGGCTGAACACTCAGCAAAGTACCTGCAAATGAGTTTCATTGTTTACTGAACCTATCAGAAGTATGGATATTGTTTTCCTGGGGGAAAAAGCAGTGTTTCAAATTATGTAGTTTGCAAAATACTCTGTTACATCTTATCTGATACTGAATGGCCCTCCCAACTTCCAAGTCAGGCCCCTGGCAGGCTACTGGGTCTCTTTCTCTGCAGACAAAACTCGCAAGCCCCAGCTGAAGACCATAGCAGAGCCACAGAGAAACCTCAGCACATCAGAAATTCTCCTAATGTTCACTTCTCTTGGGAAAAGGCCATTTGGCAAAAAGGCTTTTGCTTCTATATAACATGAGGTATATAGAAGCATGGCGAATGGCACCATTGCTCCTGTTTTTCAGGAACTTGGTGCCCATGTACCCTCACCAGAGAGCTAAGAGAGGGGTGCTGTGACTATCCCATCTTAGATCTGAGAAAACTGATGTGAAGTAACTGCCCTGAGGTCACAGAGCTAGTTAAGTGTGGAGCCAGAATCTGAAGCTCATTGTGACTCTGAACTTCAGACTGAATCCTGCACTTAGAAGGAACTGTGGCCTAGATACTCCTGGCAACTTTCCAAGTCTGAGCATCTCCAGGCTGCTGAGACTGATAGTGCAGACCCCAGCTTTGCTGTTTGCCCATTGCCTGTGTTCTGGCCATCTTATCACACTATGTCCTAGGCAGACTGCACATTTACTTCATACGTGTCTATGTGGAGTGGTGCTGTGTTGTCCCAGATGCCCCTTCAGTTGGGGTTTGTGTTGGCTGTGGCTCAGTCCCCCTCTGGGGATCGCCCTGGCTGAAGGGAGCTGCCTCACTCAGGGGCAACAGCACCCAGTGGCTTGTAGTGGAGGAATTCAAAGGCCCTCTGCTCCAGGATGACACTCTGAAGACCTTCAGGGAGGGATTGGGGATGCTGAGGGGTCACCTGAGACTGTCTGTTAGTGTTGCACCCTGCCCTGCAGTCCCTCACACCCACACACCCCGGGGGTGTTGATTCTGAGAGCAGTCCCAATAAAACTCCTGCCCCTAAATCTCAGAGTCAAGTCAATGAAACTATGAAAACATGTATATTTTTTCCTAAATAGGCAAAGCACTTCTCTTACAAAGACTAGCATTTCTTTTAGAATCAACCTTCAATGATTATTGTCCTTCCCTAGTATCACATAAAAGATTGACTGAGATCTTGAGGTAGGAATTATTTAGCCAGAGATTGGAAGCCTTGGATGGTTTGGGGCACTGAAATGTCAGCCCAGGGCAGGAGGGTGGTGTGGACGTGATGGCTTTGATCTCTCTCAGCCTGCTCTCGTAATAGTTCTGTTGCCTTAGACATCAGAGAGGGTAAGTGACTTGCCCAAGGTCACACAGCAGCATGACGAGTTGTAGAAAACCCCGTTGCTGCTGATGCCCAGATCAGGGCTTGCTCCTATTCCAGGAGACTCCATCAGGTTGGCCTTCTCTCTAGTTATACACACTTCTGAAGTTGCTATGGAAATCCCTCTTCAGCAAGATGCATTTTAAAAGACATTTCTCATATCTTAGGTTGGCTTTTATGTGACAATAAAGCTTTTTCACATTTCTTCCTCCCAAAGAGAGAGAGGGAGTTAGTAATTATGCAGAACCACCGTGCTATTGGGAGGGCAGTGACAACAGCAGCCTTGTTTTCCTTGGCCCCAGTGAGGTCTTACATCACTGGCTCCAGGGCTGACAATTGTGGCCCTCGGCATTCTCCGGGATCCTCCTGGCTGTGTGCCCACCTCCCACAGGCATTCCAGGGAGGAGCCTCATTAAACACTGTCAGATGCTTGGTGGAGAGACCATCTGAGGCCCCAGGTCCTAACTGGAGCAGCGGGCTGGGGAAGTCAGCTTTCCTGGCGTGCCCTGAACAACAGTCTGCCAGCTCAGTGTGTGTGCTCATCTCCTGGAGAGGAGCAGGAAGCCTCCATAACATCGATAAAGTGGGCTGAGCCCTGCTATCTGTGGCCATGCTTTGTAAATAACCTAGGCCTCTGGAATGGCCTTGTTCCTCCTGAGGCTCCCAATTTTGTGCACAGGCTGCCTCAGTGCCTCAGGCCTTCCAGTCTGTCAACAGGTTTTTGGCTGTGATGGTGTGGATTTTCATTTCTCTGCATAAGGTATTTTAATGAGAAATTTGGTTCTGGAGTCTTGGCTCCGAGAGCTGGAGAAAACAAGTAGTGGCCACTCTTTCTCATTAGAGGAGGCTGCACACCACCATAAGGAGGACACAGGAAGCTCCCACCTCTTCCCCTGCCCCACTGTCCAGCTGCAGGGAGCTAGAGCACAGCTTCCTCTTTCCCCCCCAGTCTCCTTCCCACAGCCTCCTACTCCCCAACTGCTGGGAGATGGTCTGAGGGATGGAGCCCAGGCACAGGGCTGATGGGAACCTCTGAGTTAATCCCTGTGGACCAAGTGCTGTAGCTTCTCAGGGGCCCTGTGAGTTGATGCACAACCTCCAGTCTAGGGTGCTTGCACAGCTGTCCATGGGGACTATGGGAAGAAATGCTCAGAACTTTTATTCATACTTATTTTTATCTAAAAAAAAAAGGAGGCTCGACTAGTATTTAATATACACATAGAAAGCAATACATGTCCATAATTTACAAAGTATATATGTATATTGTAGGGCAGTGCACACACAAAAAGTTTTACTGGTAGGCATCTATGATTTTAAAAGTTGCAAGTCACTGGTTTAGGGTATCAGAGGACTAGTTAGTGAAGACAGGATAGCATCCTACCATGTTGGAAGAAGCAGGGCTAGACCTGGGAACCCTGCTCTCTAGCTGGAGAAATGAGAAGTCAGCTACCTACAGAGAAGGAAGACAGCCTAAGGCAGTCCCTGCCCAGTGCCTGGATGAGGGGATCACACAGGCTGGGGAAGGCACAGGGGCAGAGGACAGGCATTCAACTTGAGGCCTTTGGAAAAAAAATGCAGCAATAGGAAGAGGAAAATAATCCTGAAGCTTCCTGAAGAATGCTTAATTATGAGAAACAAAAAGCAACATTACAAGATTCATGGGCATCCCTAATACGGTGCCAGAAAATATGATCTTTATGATAAAGAAGAGTGGGCAGATATGAAATGAAAATGTATCTGGTTCGCATAAATTACAGAAAGCTAAAAATTGTTTTAGGAAAAAGAAAATCTATATTGACAGCCTTGAATGCTTAAAAATGTAGAATTTGGAAGACAAACAAAAGTTTTCTCAGAATTCAGAAGAGGTAAGAAAAAGGGATTAATGGGACAGAATTAGAGGCTATTGAATCCAGGTTCAATCCAAGAATTAGAGTTATTTTGGAGGAAGAAACCCGAATAATTTGGGTATAAGCACAATCAAAGATACATACAAAGAAAACTTTTCCAGAATTGGCCTAGGGCAGGAGATGTGTGTGGGGGGTGTTAAATCAGAGTAGGCAGATTGAAAAGGCTTCCCTGATTTTCAGGTAGGATGTGAAGGGCAAGGGGAGTCACTTCTAGACATATCCTGATAAATCCTTTTTCTGGAAAGTTTATTGAACCTGCAGGTTAAACAATCTTAGAGGTACATAGGCAGCCAGAGCTGACTTTTCCTTAGGAACCCTAAATTCCAAGAGACGTTAGGTTATTTTAGATTATTTCCCCAAGGTTTTAAGCTTGTGATCCATTCTGTCCTTTGAGTGAGGCAACAAAAGAGGAGCATAAGTCATTCTTGGAATTTTCTGGGCTCAGAAGATAAACCACCTACATTTCAGGGGGGAGTCTGTATACCAGTTGACTGAGGGATGAATTGCAGTCAAGCTCTTAAAAATGAAACGCTGTGAAAGAAAGATAGGTGGACATCACTGGGGCCAGGTAAACATGAAAGATTACATTTATGCATGGTTGTAAAAGTAAATTCTAATGTCAAAGAAAAACTACAGGGTTACAAATCCTTGGATTAAAAATTTAAGGGGAGAAGGCTAGAAGGAATTAGTAAAAGCATGCTAAATCCATCATTTTATGTAGGGGAATTTTTCTTTTCTAAAGCCGTCTTACTCAATTTTTTCTTTTCACGCAGTCTGTGGCAGAGCCCTGTGAGGTGTGGGGGCTGTTATAGTTCTACCCTACACGTGTATATGAGGAAGCTGAGCCTCAGAAAGGTTAATAATGTGCCTCAGGTCCCAGAACAAGGGAGAAGTAGACCTGAGACCCCTGCCCAAGGGCTCGATTTTCCTACTTTTAGAAATGTGCACCTTCTACACCATGTAGCTAAGACAGAAAAAATAAAGGCAGCAGGAAAGAAGAATCTAAAAACAAAGTATAAAAGAAGATGGGAGAAAATGAAACTTAAAATTTATAGCAGTCAACATAATTGAGTTTACCTCCCTATTAAAAGACAATGTCTCTTACTTAGATGGGATTTAAAAGCAAAATTGGATTTCATAGTATTTACAAAAGAGTTACCTAAAACAGAAGGACCTCCCAAAATAAATGAAGATGAAAAATTTATTGGGCAAGTGCAAATTAGAGGGTAATTGAGTAGAACGCCTCACTTTAAATCAAGTTTAATTCAAAGGAAAAATCCTTTGAATCATTTAAGCGAGTAAAAGTACTATGGGCAGTAAAACAGTGAACTTTCATGCGAAAAATGAGATCAGGAATCTGAATTATTAAATGTTTTAATTAATTGAGAAATATTGAACTTTGTAGTCTATAAACAAACTACATTTAAAAAACCCCAAATAATACATCTTTTAAAGCATGCATGGAACATTTATGAAAATCAATCAACTTCTTGGTCATACATTTCAAAACATCAGAAAACATTATTCAGGCTGTATTCTCTGACCATAAGCCCATAAAACTTCAATTAAAAGGAAACTTTTTGAAGGAAACTTTAAAGTAGTCTTCTCAATTCCAACTTTGTCAACAGAGAATTCAAAACTCCTATTAAAGAATATTTTAAAAATTACAATAACAACATCCCTATACCAAAACTCTGGATGCAACCAAAGGTGTATTCAGGGGAAAAGTATCCTTAAAGTTTTTCATTATTAAAAAAATGTCCAGGCACAGTGGCGTAGGCCTGTAGTCCTAGCTACGATGGAGACTGACATAGCAGGATTGTTTGAGCTCAGGAGTTGGAGGCTGCTGTGTACTGTTATCACACCTGCAAATAGCCACTGCACTCCAGCCTGGGGAACACAGCCAGATCCCATCTCTTTAGAAAAAAAAAAGAATGAAGATGGAAAATAAATTGAATTCAGTGGAAAAACAAAACAAACCCAGGAGAGCAGAGTAAGTTTCTAACAAAGAAAAAGACAGGATTAATGAATTAAAAAAACCTAGAATTGGTGGTGTCTGTGGCTCAAAGAGTAGGGCACCACCCCATATACTAGAGGTGGTGGGTTCAAACCTGGCCCTGGCCAAAAAGAAAAAAACCCTAGAATTTATAAATCCAAAAGATATCAACTTTAATTAATAAATTTAATTGAAAAGAAACTAAGCACAAACAAAATTAGAAATTTTTTTTTTTTTTTTGAGACAGAGCCTCAAGCTGTCACCCTGGATAGAGAGCTGTGGCATTACAGCTCACAGCAACCTCCAATTCCTGGGCTCAAGCGAGTCTCCTACCTCTGCCTCCCAAGTAGCTGGGACTACAGGCGCCCGCCACAACGCCCGGTCATTTTTTGGTTGCAGCCGTCATTGTTGTTTGGTGGGCCCGGGCTGGATTCGAACCTGCCAGCTCAGGTGCATGTGGCTGGCGCCTTAGCCCGTTGAGCCACAGGCACCGAGCCCAAAATTAGAAATTTTAGGGGAGAATAACTTTGGATCCTGAAGATGTTTTAATAAATGAGAATAGCTTAACTTTTTTGAAATAAAAGACTATTGAGGAGGCTCTCTCTACTACATATTAATATGGGCTATTAAAGTAATTAAGTCCTCTGGCATTACTGAAAAATCAGTGATGACAGATTAATGAAACCTCATGGAAAATCCTGAAATAAACTCTGGTGTTTATGAACCCAGTATGTGAAAAAGAAAGCCAACTAGAAAACAATAGATTATTCAATAAATGTTAAGGGGGATGAAAAATCAAATTGGCACCTTACTTCTCATCAGCCACCAAAATAAATTCCAGGCACATTAAAGTCAGATGTAAAAGGAAAGCCATGAACAAGCTCCAGAGAACAAAGTATTTAATCAATTCCGAGATGAGAAAGAACTACTAAGCATAAAATCTCAGAAGAGGAAAAATAACATGAGGGAAAAAACTGGTATACTTGATTGCATTACATAATTTTAGATTTCTGTACCTCAAAAAGTATGCTTATTTAAAAAGCAAATGTTATGCTAGGAAAAATATTTGCAGCAAACATGACAAGAGGTAAATACCCCTATTATACAAAGCAGTCTTAAAAACCAATCAGAAGAACTCATTTCCCTAGTTAAAAAGAGGGATAAAAATTAAAGTGATCATAAAGAAATACAAAAAGCTAATAAAATGAAACACACAACACGTAATCTCATTAATCAAAGAACTACAAGTTAAAACTATTAGAAGAATTATCGTCTCTCCACTGGAGGGGCAAAATTTTAAATAAATAAAATTCAGTTCTGGAGAAATTTCTTGAATGGTGGAAGTGGTCTCCTTTTGCTCAGGCTGGTCTCAAACTCCTGAGCTCAGGCAATCCTTCGGCCTTGTCTTCCCAGAGTGCTACAATTACAGGAGTGAGCCGCTGCGCCCTCCTCCGACCTGGCAGAACCCCTCCCCCCACAGTCTCACTCAGAGCCCCACCCTGGCCCTAGTGCAGTGTGACCAGGCGCTGGAGTTCTGTAGGTGAAGTGCGAGCAGAGATGGACTCCACAGGTGTCTGAGCACCTACAGCGACGCTGCTGTCATGGGCTCTGTGCGCTGGCTCCGTCTGCGGGTGCGGGGCAGGGGCAAAGGGGGGTGGAGCCCGGTCCAGGCCCAGGTCCAGTCTCACTGCAGTGGGCCCTCTTGACAGCCAGGAAGGACTTCAGGGCTGGGTTGTTTGTCCCGAGCCGCCCTGGCTTCTGTCGCTGGGCTCCGGTGGTGATTCCAGGAGCACCTACACATTTTCCTCCATCTCGGCTTCTCCACAGCCTGCTTTCTGTTATTTCTGACTCGGCAGTTTTTTCTTCTTCCTCATTTTTAGTATTTTTGTTCTCATTGACACTTAAAACATGGGCACTGCTAATTCGTGGCTAGTTTTTACTATTTTTATTTATATTGAATAATTAATACATTACTTATATGCAGGATGTCCATAAAGTTCACGTGCAATTTAAAATAGTCAACTATAATTAATGGATGGCAACTCTTAGGAGAATCAAGAAATGGGGAATCAAGGAAATTTTCTGTAAAATTTGTATCCTGAAGCAAATACAGGATACAAATTTTGGGACAGTCTGGGTGCAAAGGACCCTCTGCACTGGGTTGAATGAGTCCCCAAATGACTCCAGCCTTGGGTTTCCCTCCACTGCTGGAAAGTCACCAGCATCTTTTTGTCTCCAGGATTTTTGCCTTAGGGAGACCCAGTTAAGTTCCAGGCTTCTTTCTCCAGCTGGGGAGGATCATCCAGCCTTTCTCACTGCAATGACCGCTTTCCTGACACTGCCAGGGTGGTCTGGAGCTACAGGTAGTCCCTGGCTAGATGTACAGAAGTTATGCTGCTACTTATGGGGGTGCTTGCAGGCATTAGAGCTTAATTCTCACTCCCTGGTACAAGTTGGGAGGGATGCACTGGGAGGAAACAGTGGGAAAAATCCTATAAAGGCGGGAGTCCTTGGAGGGGCTGAGGTGAGGAAAAGGGAAGGGTTCCTGTAAGCCACGTCAACCACATCTATTTGTGGCCGACATCAGTCAAGACAGGAAATCCATATTCTATCAGCCTTTCCATGTTTCAATTTTGAGGTTGTTTTGTCTGACCCTCTTGCTTCCATTGTGCCCTGGGTTTCTGGTGCTTTCCATCTCCAGCAAGGGTGCCCCAGTCCCCATGGGTCTTCACATGTTTGGTGGCCCACGGTATCTTCTCCCTGTGCTTTCCACCACCCTCCGCTGGGCCACCTGGCCCCTGCCCAGGCTGGATGGAGCCCTACTGTCCTGGCTGGCACAGCTGAGCTATTGGAGGGCTCTGTCATGTGAATTTCTCCTTCCATTTAATATAGACACTTCCATCTCCTGGCACTTGGCCCCAGTGCCCCCAAGGTTGAACTGGGAGGGAAGATGGACAAGAACATGCTTTACTCCTTGAGCACCCTCCTTGTCCCATTCTGCCTTGATACCTCCTTCCCCCCTCTCTGTACAAAGAGTGTAAGGGGCAGCCTCAGTCTCCTGGCTGCTTGGTGGCAGGGGCCTAGGAGCCTGCTGTTTCTAACATGCCTGGTCAGTTTGTTCTCCTGGAGGCTCGTGGGAGCTGCCTGGCTACACAGCCCCTGCAGGATGAGCTCTCACACCCCCACAGCAGAGGGGCACAGAGCCGAGTTAACACAATTCCTTTTAAAGTTTTTAAACATGTTTCTGTTAAGCCCAGGAGAAGTGCCCAGAACACGATGGCAATAGCAACAGCACATTGGAGGGTTCATCTTGCAGTGGGTACAGTCTGCACCCAGGATTAAGTTTGGCCTCTGGTTCTGTGACACTGTTTACCTTGCATGTGTACTTAGCCTGGGCAGAATCACAGAGCTTCCGTGCAGCCCCTCCTGGGATGCTACTTTAAAGGACTGTTCAGTCCGTTTATAGACACCTCTGACTTAGAAACATCTCCCTCATATTGGTTAAAATTTAGTTTCTGTCTTAGGTCCTAACTCTGTTTTCTGGACCCGCAGAAGAAGTGCAAGCAACACAGGCTGGTGGCTGAAGCACTGACATCTGGGTAGAAGTGGGTTTGGACTTTGCTTATAGCTTTAGTGGCAGGTGAGCCTAGGTCAGGAAATGGGGTCATTCACCAAAAGCACAGGTGAGCACCTGAAGCAGGCTGGGGCTTCCTTTTCCACTGAAGGTCCCAGAAGTCTTTATTTATTTTATTTTATTTTATTTTTTTGAGAGAGAGCCTTAAGCTGTCACCCTGGGTAGAGTGCTGTGGTATCACAGCTCACAGCAACCTCCAATTCCTGGGCTCAAGCGAGTCTCTTGCCTCTGCCTCCCAAGTAGCTGGGACTACAGGTGCCCGCCACAACGCCTGGCCATTTTTTGGTTGCAGCCGTCATTGTTGTTTGGCGGGCCCAGGCTGGATTCGAACCTGCCAGCTCAGGTGCACGTGGCTAGCGCCTTAGCCCATTGAGCCACAGGCGCCAAGCCCCAGAAGTCTTTAAAGACAGGTTTAAGCCTATCTTCTCCAGCCCAGTGGTGTCCGATCCCTTTAATCACTCCTCACAGGACTCCCCTAATCAGATGTCACCTTCCCACTCACCTTCCTCCCTGGTCACCAATGTTCTTGCAAAGTGGAGGCCCCAGACTAAACGTGGTGCCCCAAGTGTCTGTTTTCCTCACCTATCCTCCATATTATCTTTTTAATGTGGCTGAGAGGAGCATGTCCTCTCAGGGCAAGGGGCTCACAGATATCTTAGCCTGGGGAGCCGGAGCGGGCCCCAGGCATGTCTCTGTCGGGGCGCTGATGGCTGCAGCCATTGTCCAGACCCTGCTCTGTTGTTAAATGCTGGTCAGCACAACTGCAAAGGCCCTGTTTAGCCCCAACCTGCAGGCAACGACCCACACCCTCCCCCGTGTAGCCACTGCCACTGTCAGGCAGGAGCCACAGAAAGCTGGAAGGGTATTACAGCCACGTGGGTACCAGCCATGACCCTAAGTGGCTCCTGTCCTGTTCTCAGCTTTAGTGAAGGTGGGGATGGAGGGCACAGCCTGTAATTAGTAGTTATTAGGCTCTGCCATTCACCAGGCCCTGTGCCAGGAATTAAACATACCTTAGGAAATAGAACACATATATATTTTTTCTCTTATGGGGCTTATGGTCTACCAGGGAAAACAGACAACAAAGAAATAAGTTATAATTTCAAATCTATGACACATACTGTGAAGGAGGAAAAAACAAGGTTGCAATGATTTTTAAGTAATGGAGAGGATCCTACCCAGCTAGAACCCACTTGGAAAGTCTCCCTGGAGAGGGGATGTTTCAGCTGAAGCATCTGAGCCATTCACAGATCAAGAGGGAACAATTTCCCAGAAAAGGCAACAGTGTGTGCAAAGGCCCTGAGCTGGCAAAGAGCTTGGTGTGTGGAGTCCCTAGCAGGATAGTAAGTGGATGGAGCTTGTGAGTGGGGAAGGAATTGAGCCACAGAAGGGGGGAGGAGGCAGGTAGGAGGGCCCTGAGGAACACATCCAACTTGAGGCTAAGTGCAGTGAGAGCCACTGGCAAGATTTAAGTAGGAGAATGCTATGATGTAGTCCATCCTGAGAATGTCACTCTGTCATCTTTGTGAGTAAAATTGGGGGAGAACAAGAGAAGTACAAGGAAGATGGAGGAGGCCATTGTAGAAGGCCAGACAGGAGAGAGAATGATCAGAAGGGGTGGCAGTAATGCAGAGTTCTCTAAGACATCCTTCTCACCAGACTAAGAGTTTTGTTAATATATGCATGTTCTCATGCACTGATGTCTGTGTGCCAAGTTGTGACCAAATTCGTCATGTTGCCTCTAAATTTTCTCTGTGCTTCTCTATTTTTTTCTTCTTCTCAAGAACTTTATTAGTATTAGTTTGGGGCTGCAAGTGACAGGAAACCAAAAATAAAAGTATCTTAAACAACAGAGAAGTTTCCCTCTCAAACAAAAGAGATCTGGAAAAATGTCCATAGCAGGTATGATGTTTGATGGCATCTCAGGGATACACAATCCTTCTCCCTTATTGCCCTGCCATCCTTAGTCTGGGGCTTCTTCCTTATAGCTCAAGGAGGCTGCTGAAGCTCCAGCCATCCCATCTACCCTTTAGTTAGCAGGAGAGAGGAAGGGGCAAAAATGTTCATTATCTTTAAGGGCATTTCCTGCATGTAACACATCACTTCTATTCACATCCATTGGTCAATATAGTTTTTATTATTGGTAACTATTGCCTGTTGCTGGGCTCTCTTAATAATGAAGAGGAAGAAAAGTGCTGTTGGGCCACAAATATCTCTCAGGCTCAGAATCATTCGCCATCCTTGTGCCCTGCCCAGCCCATTTCGCCTTCTGGTCAGGCATGGAACTCCATTCTGTAATGTCTCAAGCTCGTCCCTCCCTGCTACTCCTTGACAAAGGTCTGTCAACTTCACCAGATGTAGAAGTTGCCTTTTTGGCTTCCAATTTTACCTGCTTTATATGTTCTATTATTCTAAAACTTTCAGTTTGGGCTGGAAGGTTACACTTATGCCCCTTCCTCTGGTGCGTGAGGCCCAGCTCCAGAAACCCAGTTTGGTTCAATTTCACTGATGGTAGCAATGATCATAATAATGACCCTTAATAGCTGTTCATGAGACTTTACTGCCCACAAAAGAGGAAGCATGCGGCACCTGTAGTCAGGAAGCCTGTGCCCGTCACGTCGTTTAATAGTGGGCCTGCTCTGTGACCTGGGGCTCATCATTTGCCCTCTTTTGAATAAGTAAGTGCCTATGGCCGTGGCTGGTTATCTCTCTTCCTCTCTCTCTTTCCCCCTCTCTTTTTTGAGGTAGGTTCTACCTCTGTTGCCCAGGCTGGACTGTAGTGACATGGTCACAGCTTATGACCATGGGCTTCTCATCCTCCTGAGTAGCTGGGACAATACCTGGATAATTTTTCTTACTTTTTCTAGGTCTCAAACTCCTGCCCTTAAGCAATCTTCCTGCCTTGGCCTCTCAAAGTGCTGGAATTATAGACGTGGGCCACCATGCCCAGCCTGTGGTGGGTTCTTTTTTAAAAATTCTTTATTAAATCATAACTGTATACATTAGTGCATTTATGAGGTACAATGTGCTGATTTAATATACAATGTGGCATGCTTACAGCTAACTGATTTATATAACCATCTCCTAGATTACTTGTGTGTTGTGGTAAGACATTCATACTTTGTTATTAATAGTTTGGAAATGTATCATTGCATTATGCACATTAGGTTAGGTCCCCCCAAATGCCCTCCCTCCTCACGGCCTCCCCCCCTCCCCTCTCCTTTCTCTTCCCTCCTTCTTTCTGGACTATAGTTACGTTTCACCATTCCTATGAATGTGTAGGTGATTATATACTGATTTCATAGTAGTATTGAATACACTGGATACCTTTTTTTTCTATTCTTTTTTTTTTTTTGAGACAGAGCCTCAAGCTGTCACCCTGGGTAGAGTACTGTGACATCATAGCTCACAGCAACCTCCAATTCCTGGGCTCAAGCGAGTCTCCTGCCTCCGCCTCCCAAGTAGCTGGGATTATAGGCGCCCACCACAATGCCCGGCCATTTTTTGGTTTCAGCAGTCATTGTTGTTTGGCGGGCCCGGGCTG